>JBBPJW010000162.1:0-32109 GCA_038088935.1 Pulveroboletus aff. viridisquamosus
CTTGCCTGGGGGACTGTATGGCTGTTGGGGCGGCAGTCTTATCCCCCGCCAGCGGTGGGATCGGGAACTTACCTTGAGAGCCATATCGACGTGTGACCGACCATATGAATGAGGCGAAGGGCGGGAAAGCGAGTGTCGAGCGACATGGCGAACAATCAACAACCTCCTGTCGGGATTGGCTAATGAGGAAGCAGCGCGCACCTGACACCTTGTTGCTCCCAAGATCAATGCGCCCACCGCCTGCACATCACCGCACGCTGTTCACAGCAACCCTTAACTTTCCTTTCTTACGTGCTTCCTGTGCGACATAGCTCATGTTATCTACAGTAGGGACCCACCTCTTGGTCACGCTTCACATTCTGCGTCTCATCAGCCGACTCGCCCGCGTCATCGTTCACTATAACGCAGATCACAATGAGTACTTTGGACGGCGGCGGCCGGCAATCAACGTGGTGAGCCTGACTTTGCAGGACCTCTTCTCCCGAGCCAACATGATGGTTTCATACAGAATCGGCGTCGAAACTACCCGAGGTAGCTATCAATGAGAAAAAATTGATTGTTGCCAAGAACCTGGTGAGGACCGGCTTGGATTAACCCCAACTATAGGGATCACTGTTCACTCCCCGGGAGCAAAGTTTGTAGGCCATATTCCCTGAAAGCTAAATCACCGCGTGTTCTGTTGCATTGGGGCGATGGGCCCGTGGTGTGTTAGAGCATTCAAGCGTGATGGACTACTTGTTCCACCTTGTAGTTCTGGAAGCGTACAATGTCCCGTCTGCAGCGAGTGCGCGTTGAACAACGCTCGTCTCCACGAGGAAGGCTATTCCGTCGGACGTAAGATTTGTTCAGCATGATGTCACTGGCATTACCGTTGATCCTTCATCGGAATCGCAGTCTTCCACAAAAAATGAACCTGCACGAGTTGGTGGCATTATGTTCTATCACTCTTGATTCAAGAGAAGCCTGGTTGGTGCTGGTTTGGCTTGTGTTGAGGTCCTTTTCACTTGTTCAGTGGTGGGGACGACACAATAGCGAGTGGTGACGAAACCCACCGAGCAAGTTCCCGTGTCATGTCTGTCGCCGTTGTAACCACGAGGTTCAAGCGTCGGGCCTGAGCACTGTCAGCAACGCCACTAGGTCAGTCAAATAGGTAGGATCTATGTTCTGGAACAGGGCACTGCCCATCGCTACAGTTTTCATTTCGACGCTGCAATTCACCTCCATATCTTCGCAAGCGTATAGTTGAACCTGAGCGACCCGCGGCTTCGGACCCCGTTTGCACCTAGTAGTATCACTCTATGTTTTTTTTTCTTACAGGAAATGAGTCCGAGATGTGCCGCCAGGGGTGGACGACCAGCGCTGGACCCACGTCCATCGGTCGTTAGCGATAAGTGGATCAGTGGAAAAGCCCACACTGCTTTGGCTTCGGCGGCGTTCATGTGGTGGACGCGCAACTGCTCCACCGTTTGTAGAACAATAGAGATAGTGGTAGAACGCTCACGGCTCTGCCGAGGAGCTATATAATGGAGCGTCACATCAAGTGATGCTTGGTGGAACGACATGAAGTTACAGAGGCTCTCAGATCAATTCGACGATGCCACTCATCGCGAACTCGATGCCCTAGTGAACAAGAGCTTCAAATGCACAAACAATATGGACTCTACCCTTGACTATCCCGCCCCTTCTTAGCACTATCGTGCACTTCTCTAACAAGTGCATGGACACGAAATACTCTCTTCCGCTTGAGGCGCTAAAACTACTCTGGGCCAACTCAGAACTATTCGGTACCCTCGAATCTGCATGGATGTGCAGGTCATATCGCGATATTCGGAATCTCGGTGCGTGTCTGTGGAGTATCCACGAGTAGTTTACTGATAATTTTGGCAGCCATCGTCAGAGCATCGGGTCAAGAGTCAGAGCCTGATGATACTGTATCAGGACTACACAAAGAGTTGTCCAAATCATTTGGAGCAGAGTACTGTGGCACAGCTGTTCACGGCTTCTACGAGTTTTTGACGCTCAATGAAAAGTTGTTCAAAACCATGTCCAAACCTCTGTACTATGCTAGGTTTTGTTCCATTGTCCAGAGTTCGGGCACTGGAAAAACCAGGTTGATGACCGAGGTAGATCAACCACTTTTGTATGTGTATCCGTGTCGACTGATTCAAATCTTAGTTTGAGCAAGATGGGCGTCATAGTGATCTACATGAACCTGCACGGAGACCGGGAAAAATTAGCATTTCCTGCATGTGATCTTATCCCATCCGGAATCTTGACCGAATTTCCCCATAGTCAAGAAGAGTACAACATGGTCTGCTATGTGTTCTTTATTGCCTTGTTTGATACCATCAAGGAATATCTCTCCAGAAAAAGTGGTCCCACCTGCAATACCAAGACAACCATCATGGACTGGGTGCTCCAGATTTGCAATATGAGTGCCTCCCCAAGGACAACTGCTAGGGCTAATTTCTTTAATAGGCTTGCAGAAAAATATTACAAGGTAAATCTTATAAATGGCATCTCAAATCTGATTTCATGGTCTTCTGTAGGCTTATGCTGGTTTTACCTATCTCTCCAATTGACTTTCTGATATGACAGTAGAAGTTTCTTTTATAACTAGTGTTAATAGCATGGATAATATGTGTTATGCACTAACAAGAGTGCAATCTGAATATATGCAAACACCAGTGAGTGACAGGCAACCAATAGCAATAAATGGGCTTTTGAACTAGTGGCCCTGAACTAGGCTTGTGAGTCTTGAAAGAAATAGAGAAAGCAAGGAAAAGGAGTAACTTGGGTTAACATTACATTGCAGTGCTCAAGTAAAGGAAAAGTATAATACAAGTGATTAAGACTGGAGAGACTCCAGATCTTGTCTATCCTATATATATATTGCCAGGAGGCATAGCCTCTACACAAGATGATTGATCTACTATCTATGGTCATCAATAGCAGTTACTGCTTATATCTTCTTTATATAAAAATAGGGCATAGGATGAAAAGTAAGAAGTGAGGCAGTGGCCTCATGAATCAAGAGATATAGAAAAGAATCATATTATAAGGATGTGGGAGAATGGAAAGGAAACTCAGGATAAGTGGATATAAATATGGCATGATAATCATAAGGCCAAGGAGATCTATCTAGATCTCTGCCACAGATATGATCCTAATCTAGATCCATTAGATTAGATGTTATTGATATTGATCTAAAATCTCATCTGAGATCCAGTCACATTACATGACTAATCCATAAGTAAGGAATACTCTGATATAAAGAATCAAATTTAAGCCTAGGGTTTATTCTTATAAGGCAGGCAAGTCCCATGATTATATGAAGAAATTATCAGTGTTTGCTAAGTGCATAACAATATGGACATATGCACTAATATTAAAAAAACTATGGATGATCTGACAAATATCACTATATCTGAAAAAAATTCCAGCTTATCTAACAGGAAATGTTATCCCTCCTTCCCTAAAATCACTGGACCCATGGTGCTTCTCTTTGCTATTTACTAAAGAATGGCTAATTGTTTTGGAAGAGTTTTTCCTGACAGTTCCAACCAGCCCAAGATGATGGTTACTATTAATAAGGTATATCCACTGACTGTAGTCCAACATGGTCAGCTGGGATATCAGCCAGCAGATATTTTTTGCAGGATTGTGCATGAATATTCATGAAATCACAAAGAACATTCTATTTAGGTTATTTTCACCTCAATAACTTCCAAGATTGCTGACCTTTTTCTATATAATAAGATGTGTCTGTGGTATTATTCCATTTCACTAGTGGTCTGACTGATTTCCCCTTAGATAGTTCTGATTGTATTATCATCAAGGGAAAAAAGCTCTTTTCATCATATACTCAGCTGAAATGAGACCAGAATGCATGGGAACTCAAAGACATTAATGTTGAAAATGTCTCCCAGATTAGTCACATTATAGACTATGAAAGACCATTGTAATGTAACATCATGCTCCTTGAGGTACATAACTAACTTGGTAATTATTTACAAATGGTGCTCTCTGAAGACTACACTCAAATTTCCAAGCATAGTGCTGGACATAGTATCTTCAGAGCTATGTGGAATGTGCTATTTTGATGCATAGCAAACAAGCCAGGTGCTTGCAGTATTAGGTCAGCAATATGCACTATAAATCATCTTTGAATACCCAGACCCAGTCAAGCATCTGGAAAATGGTATGGCAAGCCACTTTTTAATCTGTTTTCCAATGACCTGCAAATACAGCTGAAGATTCATGAGTCATTCATCTGAACCCCTCCTGTCATGTGTGGCAGCAAGGAATCTACATGGCATACCTAAAGATATAGAGAATGCTTTAAGTATCCTGATAATAGCCATCAATTCTGGTATGATTGATATGGGTCAACCAGACAAACTGGCTAGCTGATTGCTATGGCTCTTAGCCAAAGACTTGTTTATTTACTTATGAGAGAACATGGCTATCAGGACACCAATGACATGGAAAGATCATCTTACTAACTATAAAATGATTTCAGTTATGGACTGGCTTGAATTTATATTTCAACTGCAGATATAGGACAAAAAGAATACACAGGCATTATGTGCACATAACACATTTAGAAATGCATATCTGAATTTCTCACACTGGGTGTGCATGAAGGCCAATATTGCTGGATCAACAAAGGAGAATAAATTAAGGTCAGTATTTGTGTTGCAAACCAATGCAATGACCACTTTCACTCTCACGTGATCGTGGGAATCCCAACCCTTATCAGGCTAAACCCTAGCTTAGGATCAGGCATATACTATACTATACGAGTATTTCTAAGGTTAGTGGCCATGAGGCACATCTAGGGATCTTCCCTGGATCTTCCCCAGATCTCCCTGATCTCAGATCTGACCACCTCCGTGGATCTGACGGATCTGCCAAGGTGATCTCATCTGTGGATTGAGATCCCTGTCCTCATTGTGTCCACGACCCTTCTCTTCCATTCTGCCACATCATATGAGAGGCCCTTTGCCTTATTCCTTATCTCCACCCCATGCATTTACCTTATGGCCTACACAGGTATGCTTGATATGCTACTGGTCAGCTTACTGTATGTCTTTAGGGTAGACATGGATGTACATGGTCCGTGCACATCTTAGAGTAGTATATAAAGGCTGGCTCAGAGTGCTAAAGTCCTCAGACTTTATTACTTGCAGTTTTAGGCAGTTTTAGGCTTTAGAGAAAGCTCTTCTCAGGAAACCAGGCCCTTCAGAGGCATAGGAATCTAGGAAGCTTGAGCTCGTGTCTCATCCGAGTCCTCTTCATTCTCCATCTTACAGAGTCTCCCTTAGTTGCTCCTCATCTGAGCCACCACTTAGGATTTCTCAGTGTTTCTCCTCTTCCCCATAGTCTAGGTGTAGCCTCTGGTTTCCAGAGTCATAACAATTTGAATTCTATTTTGGTATCATATGTCCTGATCTAATGAGCCATTATATAGATTAAACAAGTTCATGCTGCATCACTGGTGCAGGATAAGTGCAGTGCAGTGCTGCCACCATCAACTGCTGATTAATAAAATGATACTGATCTACTTCAAGGGCACTGATAAAAGTGCACCAATGAAGCCACAAGTATCATAGATTTTTATATCTAACAAGACAGGAAAATTGTTATGCATCAAAAGATTTCAGTGCCATATGTTATAATTATTTTTTACTTTTCACATCACATGACCCTGGGAACTCTTTACATTTTCACCTCTTTACATTTCACATTCTAGAACATTCCAGACCATGACATCATCACCTGGCAGTTACCATGAGGAACTGCTAAGGTACCTGCTCCCTTATTGCCATTGGTCTGCTTACTGTAGCATAGTTTAGGGCAGACTCTAACTACATGGTCTGTGCACATACCTGTAACATATATAAAGGGCTGGTGCAAGCTGGGTTTCCCCCAGTCTTATGCACTTAAGCCCTAGGCTTTATACAAGTTCTTGACTCTTTTTTACTTTTCCTCTTGCCTAGTTCTCTAAGAATCTAGTACAAAACCTTAGCTTTAGGATAGTGTCCACTGGACTGACATTGAGACATGAGGACAGGACAGTTGCAACTGTTTTACCATGAGCCCACAAGGATAAGGAACAAGGAATTGAGTTCTAAGTTAACACAAGTAATGTACAAGTGCTTAAGACTAGAGTCTTGACTAGAGTCTTGAGATGCTAAGGCTACAGTATTTATACTACAGTGCACTGCACAAGGATCTAGTCCCTGCTGGGAACATTCCCATGCATAAGGCACAGAGATCAAAAAAAAGAGAAGCCACCTAAGAGCCATCAAGGGTCTAGCTTCTTAGAATGGAAGAGAAAAAGTGGAAATAAAAAGAAGTGCAGGGTCCTAAAGGCATGAGGCTAGCCCTATGCCCTGGATCATGTGATCTGTCATGTGCCCTGATAAGATAAAAGATTAGATAACCACGTGATGAAGATAAGATAAGGTCATGTGATCAAAAAAGAAAAAATGCATCATAACAAAAATTGACAAGCTCAAGAGATATTTTGTGGTCCATAATCCAATGACATAAAAACCTAGGTGGGGAAGGTACCTTCAAATCAGAACCCTATATTGCAATCTTGGCCAACTTTGATCAGCCACCCTTGTTCTCTGTCACTTTCTCAAAGCATGATGTTAACAATCAATGTCTGCAAATTTATACCACAGGAATTGCAACCTCAACATATCCATCTCTAGACAATCACCCTATTCTCATTAGGACTCTCCAAAACTTGATTCATATTGAACAGGTCCCCAAGACAGAAAGACCTTATGCACAATACCTAAGTGCACAGATAAAGTTTGGCAGTACTGCCAATCATGAGCATATGGTATGGGAACATGGGAAGGAAGGACATGGGGCAAGAACTTGCTCAACTGTCCTAGGTAGGGTTCATTGTGTAGCAGGCAATGGATAGGGAGATGGGTTCTTCCATGGGGTAGAACATGTTTGTAAGGATTATCCAGACCTTGTTTGTTGTAATTTTGACCGGCACGCATTAGCATTCCTTTTATGGTAAAAGTTACATAAGCTTAGAGCGTACATTTCGTACCATTTTCCAGTTTATGTTCCTCAGTAGCTTGACATCTACTGAGGGTAAGCCCTATTTTATAGGCATTTCTACTGTACTAAACTATCCTAGTTCTCATAGGTAGTTACACTAATATCAGTAGCTTGACATCTACTGAGGTTCTCATAGTTCACTTAGCCTCTGCACGACACATCCTTTCAATATTGTTGGCTATACACCACTGGAAGTTGGCCTCTGTCGGAGTGATCGTGTGCAGTGAGCGGACACAATAGAATTAATAATATAATTGCAAAGATACTTAGTGGCCAGCCTGGTCTCGAGCAAATGTCCTGCTCACCCAGGCGTGTGATGTGGACACCTGTTCGAGGCTGATGCCAGGTGCCACACTGAGACATGTCGCACCCAAGTGAATTATAGCTGTTTACAGAAGCTGCGCACTCAGGACACGAACCGCCGCCGTAGCCAAAGCAATGTGGGCCGTTCCACCGATTCACTTATCGCCAACGGCCGATAGACGTCAACCCCACACCACTGGTCATCCACCCCTGGCGGGCACGTTTCGGACTCATTTTCTGCAAGAAAGAAGAAACATGGCGTGATACTACTAGATGCAAACGGGGTCCGAAGCTGAGGGTCGCTCAGGTTCGACTATACACTTGCAAAGATATGGAGGTGAATTGCAGCGTCGAAAACCGAGTTTCATAGAGTGTTGATGAGCGTACGGTGGTTGTCTAGGAGTACATACGTCGCAGTTAATGCGCAGACATTGATCACCGACATCACGCTCTGGGAAAGTAACGGCAAACGAGGATGGTTAACCAAAGTCGGCCAGCACACGAGACTGAGATGCGTCGAGGAGTACAGTATGCAATCTGTCATGTGCGAATGTAAACAGGTGCTAGCTGCAAAGTACAAAGAAAGTAGCGTGGAACGGGATAGGAATAGAATAAGAATTAAAAAATCAAAGGAAAGAGAGAAACTGCAGTCCATAACTCCAACAATTGCTATTATGTAGTTCCTGCCAGAGAATAACTAGTGTGATAGGAAGTACTAACCCTGAGATGGACCATCGGGCTTTGACTCTCGCCCTGGTACTGAAGCGCCATGTTCTGGTTGTTCTACCGAGCCGTTTGCCGCGCGGCCATCCTACGCGTCGTGCTTTTGTTCGCGACCTCGATGTGGACACTCGACTGTGGATTATGGCCAAACTTTGCAAACAGCGTCTCGATCCGATGGCCATTTCCGCTCTTCATGAAAACCACGAGCTTCATGGCGTGTGCATGGTGAGTAACGCCAAGTATTTCCAAAGCATCAGCATACCGCACGAACCAAGTCGATCCCCCCGGCCCCACGCGCAGCGTCCTTGTCGCACTACACCTCCCGACTTTCGAGTTACCCTCATCTTCAGCTTGGATCTGTGTCGCAAATCACCAAGCTCTGGCAAGGATGTGTCTTCATAGACAGGTTCGTATGGGTGGAAAAATGGCACCCTCTTACTTAATCCCGTGTAGTCGCTGTTGATAGACAGCGGCGCTGCAGCCAGCCCGCCCAATGTGCTCAATCGTTCCAATCTACCGAACATCATGGTGCTGGGTCCAATGGGCGGTGGCGTCAGCTCTGTGGTCAACCTGATTGCAGGCAAAGATGTGGCCCGAGTCTCGAATGACACGTCACGGTGCACGAGGAAGATGGGTTCCTATCAAATTGAACTCAGAGATGCGGGAAAGATCGTTCCCATCACGCTTTATGATATCCCAGGCTTTGACTACAATGCCAAGTCGCCTCTCGAATTTCCGCGGGTGCCTGTCAGCCTCGCTATTATCTGCATGGAGGACTTCCCAGCACAAGTGAAGGCATCTGCGGAGTATTTGCAGAAAAAGTGGAAGAAGCATGGCGACGGCAATATTCCGGTTCTTGTCGTCATCAATCATATCGCGCCGAAGCCAGATGCTAGCTGGTGGGAGGAAAATAAAAAGCATTTCCCTAGTCTTACCACCGTAACTGATCACCTCTCCTTGACAAGACGAGAGAAGGAGGAGTCTACCAGACAACTACACTCCCTTATCATCCAGCACCTGACCGCTCACAAGGTTCACAGCAAAACATGAACCTCCTGTTGATCTTTGGACTGATCATCTTGGCATCTCATCTTGTGTTCGAGCTTATTCCCGGTCCTTCAGGCTGGCTTGTCACAATCAATATTGTGCTTACGCTGCTGTCACTTGATAGTTTGACCTGAGAACAAATAGTTTCTACCTTTCAGTGCTCACCCCGGATCTTCGCATATTTGTATGATCAAAGACCACTTTCAATGTTTCCCTCATTAAGCTATATGTCCTGTAGGCCGTGCCGTGTGCAGAACGACCAGTGGACTGTGTGTAGCCCCTCACTAGAGATATCCACCAGCGCTGACTCTCAAGACCCATGCTAAAGCCGGGGAGTCGACAAAAGGGATGAGCGGCGACAACACGAAAGTAGACCCGACGCTATACGCTATATATACAGTAGATCTCTCAATATGCCGAAGTCGACCCTCTTCGTATCATCACTTTCCTCTTCTCTTCGGTCTGGTGCACTGCCCTAGGATTAATTGCCAGATTCGTTCCTCCGGCTTGTTTCTTCTCTTGCGCAGTGCCTGTGTGAGATCTACTTCTATGTACCATTCGTACAGCCATCTTCGAGTGATGCATCCCACCAGCCCTCCATTCTCCCCTGTCCCGAACCGTTCCAACACTGTGATAACGGCGATTATGGAGACGACCGGATACACAGCACTCTCCCGAATGCGATGCACGACCCTCGGCATGATCGTCACCTTTCGTTTCCAAAGGCAGTATATGAATAGGTCAATCTCTTCTTTCCGGTCTATCTAATGTATCACCTCTAAGATCGTCGCATCCGAAATCTTCCCGAGAAACCTGGGCATGTCATACAAACAAAACTGCTTTCGGAACCGGAATGATATATGGGTGGGTGGGTGTTGAGTCTCCAGGTGGACGTCTTGCCGTTTGGGTGGTCTTGGCTGATGGGGTGTCCTGTGATGAGTTCACGAAGGAACTGGCCATCTATTGCCCTTGTCTAGTTTGCTCCTCTAGCGTCAAAGGGAACATCATCATCATCACCCACCAAGGACTATCATCGTCGAGGAAGACCTCGCTAAGCGCTGTATTCATTACATACCACAGCGTTTCAAGATTTCTGTCACTCAGCTTCCCTGCTGGTCATGCATGTCACGAGATTGAATTACAAGTGAACACAATTATAAGTGAACCCAAAGACACTACTAGTATATACTCTTGGCTACAAGATTGCCCATGATTTGGTTCACAGGCAGTGGAGATCTGAACAATTTAAAACAACAATATCATGGAAAGTGTTTTGCCACTTTTAAATTAATTTTCCATATGTCTGTTTTTCGCTGGGGCTGAGCGACTACATTAGTTCGTACCGACTATGACCACAGCCATCATCAATAACAGTGCCTCCCTCGTGGTGACTGTAACCTTCGAGCCACATGTTTGTCTTCATGACTGCAATGGCATGTATTGACTTCTTCTTTACCAGGAGCAGTGCCTCTTCGGCCGTCAAGGCCTGTCCCAAAGATGAAGGTTAGACTGAAGCGCAGAAACATGTGCACTATTGGCTATGTAGCATTAGTCATCACTTCTTGAGTCGTATCTGCGATGCGACAAATGCCAGACTGTCGCCTATTCTAAACGGTAAGATGATATTCTGACCGTCACTTTTTGCTAACGCAAAAGTAGAGACATGGTTTTCAGTTAGTCTATCGCTGGTCCCCAGGTAGACATGACACCGCCTTGAACGTTGCGAGTAGCGCCGGATCCAAATCCAAGACAGTTGGGTCGGTCAAACCAAACACCTCTCCTCGGTAACACTACCGACAGAAGCTAGTGAGCGGGTACGTCCATGTCGGTCGGTGATGAGCACTTTCGGCGTGCTGTCAAGTGCAGATATTTGGAAAGGGAACTGCACAGGGAAGTGTTTTAGATAATGAATGCAAGTGAGCGTAGTTGGGCGAATCAAGCTAACCAAATCACCTTTCAGGAGATTTCACTGACTGCGGTCAGCCTAACTCTGCATCCGTGGTGGTCCGACAAGGAATATCAAAACCTGTCACATAGCTCATATGACCTTCTGTCGACTCCTTTCGAAATAATGTCATCGAGTGGGCTGCTCCCCCAGTGCCCGCGACGTGTTGTGTGGACAGAAGGTCGTGTGTTCCTCAACAAGTGGAAGAGCAATTATTGACCATAACTCTCTTCATAGAAGCATCGTCCTCTCATAGAACGGAAACAACGTTCAAGACTAAATCAGAAAGTGCATCAGACCCGCCTCGGCGATGCCTGAAGCGATCGACTAATGACATGGGTATTCGCCGACAGGTTGCGAGGGTGTGTCTGCTAAAACATCGGGACAGGTACGTTTGGCATGTTCAATGGCAGACCTGGAGGCAACTGTTCTGCAAGCGGTCGCGATGGCTTGCAGAATGTGCACCACTGGTCACTTCCGGTACTGCCCTTGTAACTAAGCTTGCACGCGAACGTCGTTGAAGTCATTACCGATGCGCTTCCCCTGATCCCTGCCCTCTCGTTGTGTCTGCTCATCCCTCCCCTGGACCATCACGCCTTTGATAGAGATGCCCGTAAAAACGTGTTGGCTCTTGTTGTTCACCTCGAAAAACGTCGACATGCGTGGTCATAGACGTGCTTTGTCTCCTTGCGAGTTGAGCGAACGTAGAGACTCGTATTGTTGACCCTATTCGTTTCCGACGACCCTGTCCGGCAGACGGTCCGTCCAACATGAAACTTGGATTGCGGAAACGTTATGTAATTTCCGTGTTTCAACTGCGACGCCCATCAATGCTGTGGGACTTGGGAGGGCGTCTTGGCCCGTCTGTCAGCAAGCCGGAAATTTACCTCTCAACACCCGGTGCTGATGCGGGGTATGTCTGTATCAACGAACGACGAACAAACGAATAGCTATGGAAACGAGCGCAAGCTGAGAATGCCGGACATAAAGCAAAAAGGTAGGGCGTTTGGATATGCTGCTATGAATACACAGCTAACGTGACGCGGCAAAGGCGCTGCCTACAGGCTAATATTCGTAAAATTGCACGGAAATAGAGAAACAAGAGAAACAAGAGAAAAGAAAAAAAGAAAAACCAGCGTACATGGAGAGTTCATCCGACATACGGTAGGTCAGGGAGATATCCCGCACTCTTCACGTACGTGATCCGCTTCGTTCCATTGCAGTTCCTCCAAACAAGGCTCCTGATGGCCTGCGTCGACTGATATCGTCGCTCGTATAAGTCCATGTTGTACGAGACGTCTTCCCGAGACAAGGTCGTCACGCATGCATGATCGACGAATTTCAAGCCTCTTGAGAAGAGCATGTCGCCATTCTTTCTCGACCCCGACCACCAGTCTTCCATCGACTCGCCGTATTTCTCCAGAGCAGTTACGACCCCGACCATAGGCACTCTCTCCGGCACGGCGGATCGAATAGCGCTGAATATCTTCTTGGCAATGCCTTCTTTTGGTCTCAGACAGTAAATGAGGAGGTCGATACCACGCTCGGTGTAGAGGTCGCTGATGGTCTTCTCAGGGGCATAGTCACCCCCGAATCCGGGGATATCATAAATATCGAATGCATGTCCATTGATGTCCACCCTGTATGCGGCCGGTACTAGTGTACAGGGATGCATGTCGGTGCTGAAAGGTGCGTCTTCGCGCCCCAGGATCAGATTCACGAGGGAGCTGACTCCCATTCCAGTGCGTCCAAAGATGACAACGACGTGCACCCGGTCACCCTTTCAAAAAGGTTGTATGAACGACGCATACTCCCCAACACATCGAAGAACGGCGCCCGAAAGAAACACTCACGTTGTCTACTGGCATGGGCATCGTTGGGGACTTGGGTTCGAACGGGTTCAACCCACGTAACCGACTAAACACGGGCGTTTCACTGACGAGCCTGGCAGGTGCGAAGAATTTGGCCGACACCATTCTTGGGGGCGGGGGGGAAGTTGGAACACACCGCGGTGATTGGATGAGAGACCGTTGGGATGCTCGACAGCGGCGTTCTGGCCTTTGAAGGGTAGGGGTCCCTTTAAGAAGGCGTTCCTAGCAAGACGAAGGACGCCTCATGGAAAGCGTGCCGCACCGCGCTGGGTGCATGCTCTGCGGTGAGCACCCCCTCCCGGGTTCATGTGGTGATGCCCACTCTTATCCCACCGAAGCAACGACATCATGTATACCCCGCGGCACAAGTGCCGTATCGCCTTTGTTTTCCTTGAGTTGGTATCGTTGCCGTGATTGGGCATGAAGACGGCTCCAGGTGACTTATCGCCCCTCTTTCGGCGTCACAGAGCTCTCGCGTGGTCGGCTGCAAGGTCCCCTCGTGTTCTGGTCTTTCTTCCCAAGAGAGATAGTCTGATCGCTCGCGAGCAAACAAAAGAGCAGGCATTTTACGTGTTGAAGACAGAATGGAGGAAGTTTGGATAACAATATGCTGGTGTCAGTATGATTTTACTATGAATTCATGCGAGCGTACGGGGCTGAACATGTGTAAGGGCCTGATGATGATCGTTACCGATTCGTACGCTCAAGTTGCGCCGACATTCCAGAAACGAACGTTCTATCCATCTATCCTACATACGCGACCCAGGAGCTCTGCACGAGCTCTCCATAAACGTGCGTCACCACGTCTATCGCACGGTGCTACTGTCAGAGGGTGGATGAGGGTGCCCATGAAGGACGGCATGAGCACGAGCCACTCGCCAACGTCAACCACAGTAGCTTACACACGTCTCATTAATTTCCAGGCAGCATGTCTCCTCGGAGGCACCATCTACCATCGCCCCTCTTCTCACCCCAGCAGTTTCTCATGATGAGCTGTTTCGCTGCCTTTTCCGACTCGGAGAGTCTATCCTTGAACATGGTATCGCGGGTCGTCGAGGCATCCAACGTTGTGACGCAGGCATGGTCGGCGAACACCATTCGCCTCGCTTTCAGATCGGCTTGGTTGGTGGACCACCAATGATCCATCGTTTCGCCGTATCTTTCCAGACAGGTTATCACTGCGACGATAGGCACGTCGTCCGAGACTGCAGATCGAATCGCAGCATAGTTTTGATGACCCGCGTTCGCGTCCCCGCGTGTACCACGCAGACAATTCACGACGAGGTCGATCCCGAACTGCGTGTCGAGCTCTCGGAGGGCTTTAGTGACGGTGGACGTGGGACATTTGAAGGAGCCGAAGCCGGGCGAGTCGATGAGTCGGAAGGAGCGACCGTTGAGCGTGAAGGGGTAGGCAGTGAAGGATTTGGTGCAGGGACTGACGTCGGTGGAGACAGGTGCATGGGGGGTGCCTGAGATTATGTTGATAAGAGAGCTGACGCCGACGCCTGTTTGACCGATGACGACGACGTTGAAGATGTCCTGGGTGATGGTGCGCGAATGATCGGGTCAGGATAGATATGGGGGTGGGTGGAGTGAAGCGGGGGACGAACGTGAACTGACCTTGTCGCTGAGGCCATCCTCGTGTGCGATTTTCTTTAACAGGTCGTTGACGACAGATGCTTTGGAGTCTTTGCGAAGAAAGGCGGGGAGCAGGTGCATTGCCAACGAACTATCGACAGGGCTGGGCTGGAACTGCGATGATCTGGTTCAAAGGGGGCGCAGTCTGGGGATGAGGAAGGGCGACACTGCTTTTCGAATGTTTGAGATGGTCTGCAGAGCCCGGGAGCGGGAACGTTGCGAGTCCGTCGCGGTTGAATGACAAGACGACCTCGAGGCGTGAAGCCGCTGAAGACATATATGGACAATCGGGAAACGAGCGGTGCAGACCACGTGTAATAAGCTGACTCGGGTGCTGTGCGAGCAGGTCGTCATGTGGACCGACCGCGCTGCGTAGAGCTCGCGGACGGCGGTGGGTCAGGATATCCGACGGTGGACTGATGGGACTCGGTACGCTGGCCAGACCAAGCTGAAACGCGGCTGTGGGCGCCCATTCGACGAGCACTATATCTACGGTGTCGATCGGAAGCTCGTTGTGAGAGTCTGGGAAGCTGGTCAAGATTAGCTGTCCATTCGACGGGTGCGACGTCCAGCGGCGATCAGGAGGTTCTCGGAACGGGGTTTCAGGACGGCCTGACGGGGCCAGCCATACCGCACGTTCGTGAGCGAGCATGCGGGTCGCCGATGTGAAACCGGACGCGAGCTGCGCGTCAAGTCGGAGGGGCTGGCGAAGGACGACGACGAGATGGGGGAATCGGCAGACGGCCCGGACACTGCCGTGCATATGAGAAGGGTCAGAGGCTGGACGGACAGCGTGGACGACAGCAACGACCATCGCCGTCAGCGCCTGGAGACCTCCCCCGACGTCGTTGGATTCGTCGTTCCGCACAGCTTTCGTGCGCACTGGTGCTCGCAGACTTCCAGGTCGTGGACGTGTCCTAATCCAGCATACCACAGGCAAATCATCCGCCGTTGTCCCAGATCGTTTCTCGATTCTTCAGATAATCTCATTTCCGTGACGCTTATAAGCCCTCCTTCTCTCCTCCCTCTCTCTCTCTCTGCTGCACCCATGGACTCCTTTCACGAGCCGTACACCCGCGCAGGCGACGACATCTCCCTCGCCGCCGTCCGCGAGCAGGTGCGCGTGCTCGAAGAGACCCACAAGGCACATGGCGTACAGCTCTCAGGCAGGATCGTTCACGTTTGCCACTACCTCCCCGTCGTCCCCTCCCTCATCTCCCGCACCTCCCTAACTGCTGCGGGCGTCCTCAGCCCTCCTCCGTCGCCACCCACTCACTATGGCGACGTCCCTGCTAGCCCGACAGGAGACGCTGCCCAGGCTGAGAATTCTCAGCAACCGTCCGTCCCGTCCAAGCGCTGGAAGCTTGCTCCCAGATACGGCCATGCAGCCATGATCTCCGGTATTCGTTCCCTCTCTGCCACGCATGAACAGCTCATCGTAGGTTGGACCGGCGATATTCTCTCACCTCCATCTGCCGGTGCTGCATCAACCAATGAGGACAGTGGAAGCGCTGATGACGAGGAGCACCGCATTCCAAGTCACCGGGTCAGCCGAGCCGACAGGGAAGCACTAGAGACGGAGTTGGTCGGGTACGACGAGGACGGCCAGGGCCAGGGTATCGAGGGAAACTTGGGAAAACTCGAGTACGTGCCTGTTTGGCTGGAAGACAAGGTCGCACATGGACACTACGAGGGGTATTGTAAAACGAGTAAGTGATTCCTCGGTTTCACCTCGTCTCCCTATGCGCCTCCTTTTGTCACTCGACCGCAATCCTTATCGTCGTGCTCTAATTGGGCCTTTCCCACTCCGTCGGGTGGTTCCCATGTCTACGCCACTTGTGCTCTGGTGGCAATACTTTTCGGGAGGGTCGTCTGCTTCCGGAAGTGTTGTGGCGGATAGGCACAGTAGTGGGCACTGATCGCTTGATCTCATATCCCGGGAGCGCCGTCACTCCGGGCGTGATGAACCAGAGTACGACGAGACGTGCACCGCACGAGCTGGGTATGTGCGCACTGGTTCTGGCGTCGCATAGGTATGGACAAGGATTGACATCTGCTCGTCCCCCCTCGATTTCCTTCCCTTTCTCATTTGACTAGCTTCTTTCCCGTCTCACGTGACATACTGACATCGACTGCGTCCAAAGCACTTTGGCCGCTGTTCCATTACCTACTCTGGCAGGATGTTGCCACAGAATACGCCTCGGCGGACAAGCACTGGCCGCATTACGAACAGGTGCGTCGAACCGCGCCACCACTTCCCTTCCTTGGGTGTTCACCTTGGTAAGTAGGCAAACCAGGCATTTGCCGAGCGTATTGCCTCCGTGCTCAGGCCAGGTGATCTTGTCTGGGTACATGATTACCATCTCCTCCTCGTACCAAAGCTTTTGCGCAACATAACGAGCGAGAGAGGGTCCGACCCGCGAGTCCATGTCCCTGCCATCTGTAGATTAAACCTGACGGCGTGCATCCACAGGATTATCGGACTCTTCGTCCACACACCGTTCCCAAGCTCCGAGGTATTTAGATGCTTGCCACGTAAGTCGGTTACCAGCTCCCTCTACCTCGTTAGTCTCATGGATGGGTTAGGTCGCAGAGAAATTCTTGACGGCATGCTTGGCGCAGACCTAGTTTGTTTCCAGACGTACTCGTACACCCGTCACTTCACATCTACCTGTGTTCGTGTTTGTGGGTACGAAACGACTGTCCGTTCTGTCTCAGGCTCTACGTCGTCAGCCTCCTCCACTCTCAGCGCCAGTGCGTATGCGGTCGCCACCCAGACTGATCGCAACAAGTCATCCATCTCATCCGACAACAAGTTTGTGGGTATCGACGTACATGGTCGAACCGTTACTGTCTCTCACTGTCCGGTCGGTATCGACGCTGAACGAGTTGCGAGGGACACATCACGGCCAGGTGTCCAACCCAAGTTGGAAGCCCTCCTCGCATTGTATGCGAATAAGAAGATCATCGTGGGAAGAGACAAGCTGGACGTCGTCAAGGGCGTTTTGCAAAAGGTATGTCGCCATTTCGGGATAAAAATTCTCGAGTTCGTATACCACCTTGCTCGGATCAGACGTGCTGACGGGCGCATATGTATGGCGTAGCTTCGTGCGTTCGAGAAACTACTTCATGACTACCCTCAATGGCAAGGCCAAGTCGTACTCATCCAAGTGACCTCGCCCTCACTCACGGATTCTCCCAAATTGGAACGTCAAATATCGGAGTTGGTTGCACATATCAATGGAGAATATGGAAGTCTGGATTTCATACCCGTTCATCATTAGTACGCTCTCCTCGATCTCTAATTCGCACACTTGGCGCTGACCAGTTTGCGCTTCATGCAGCCACCAATCACTGAAAAAAGACGAGTTTTATGCTCTTCTTTCCGTTGCAGATTTGGGTGTGATCACGCCGCTACGTGATGGCATGAACACGACTTCAATGGAGTTTGTCATCGCGCAGGAACGCACCAAACAGTCACCACTCGTCCTGAGCGAGTTCATGGGCATCAGTCAGCACATGGGCCAGGCATTACAAGTTAACCCTTGGGCTCTCGGGGTGCGTATGCGCGTACCGATGCTGTGACCACATTTGAACCAATCTTCATTCGGGTAGGACGTTGCTGCGGCGATGAACAACGGTCTCGTCATGTCTTCTGCCTCCAAGGCAGAGCGGCACGCCGCGCTGTACAACGTCGTAACCACTCACACCTCACACACATGGGCCGCTCTACTGGTCAAGATGCTTCTTTCCCAGGTCAGCGGACAGACAAGTACACGTAGCACGCCCTACCTTCCTCAAGAGCTCATGAAGGACAAGTACGAAAAGGCGGGAAAGCGCCTGCTCTTGTTTGACTACGATGTGCGTACCCTCTAAACTGTTTTTGGGCTCACGGGTCGCGAGCGTTGGGAGAGAAAGGTGACGTTTTGATGTCTAGGGTACGCTCACGCCCATAGTCAAGACCCCGCCGATGGCGATTCCTTCGTTGGGTGCGCTGAATGCACTTACGAAGCTGGCCGCAGATCCTCGCAACGTCGTATACATCGTCTCTGGTCGTGACCAAGCCTTCCTGGAGCAGCACCTGGGACACATTAGACACCTCGGTATGAGCGCCGAACATGGTGGGTTCATCCGCGACCCTTTCAACAGGAATAGAAACAGGGGCACTACCCCAAACCCCGCTACTGAAGACGAGGAAACCTGGGTCAACTTTACGGCACAGTTAGACATGGGGTGGATGGACGAGGTGGCGGAGATCTTTAGATATTACACGGAAAGAACGACGGGGAGTCATATCGAGGTCAAGAAGAGCTCAATTACGTGGCATTATCGTGCGAGTGACCCCGAATGGGGGTGAGTTGTCCCTTCTCTCTTTTACATAAGCGTCTTGGACGGAAGCGTACCTGACTGGGTGAATGCTCACGGACGAGCTGCAGATTGTTTCAGTGCAGACAGTGTCAAGACTTGCTGGAGAACAACCTGGCGCACAAACGACCCATCGAAGTGCTCGTCGGAAAGAAGAACCTCGAAGTCCGCCCGATTGCTGTGAACAAGGTCCGTCTTTAATTCTCTGGATCACTCAAACCCTTTTTTCCGACTTTTCCGTCCGATATTTCAAAAACAGGGCGAGATCGTCAAGCGGATTCTATACCTTAATCCGGATGCAGAGTTTATCTTTTGTGCGGGCGATGACAAGGTGTATATGATTTCCCCCATTCCCTACACGTCGATGGTTGACTCCACGTTTCACCGTCTTTGCTTTTTTTTTTTTTTTTTGCAAGACTGACGAAGACATGTTCCGAGCCCTGCACCTCCTCCCGTCCAGTGCGACCAGCAAGGTCCAATTTGAAGCGCCCCTGTCGATCACACTCACTGACAACAATGGTGTCGTTCGACCGGACGTCGAACTGGCCATTGCGACGGATGCGATCTTCACGACATCCGTGGGTCCCAGTACGAAGCGAACGCTGGCGAGTTGGCACTTGACGACGCCACTCGAGGTGGTGGATCACATGCTGCAGCTCGTTGGAGAGACGAGTCAGGAAGCAGTGGTGGCAGGAATCACACCTGGGCTCGAGACGACTACCGGGAACGGGGAGGACAAGAGTTATTTATAGAAAGACACAGAGAGGGAAACGCTAAGCGTCGTTCCGACTTGATCTCACGGGGTGCTAGAGTTGACCGATTAGATGGTTGTATTCTTTTTTGTTATTCCTCCAAACCCATTCTCTACTTTGTGTGCTCTATCGTCTGGTTATACGAGGATCGAGTCGGGAGGTCCGTGGTCGAGGGGGTCGGCGGGTCGTCTTCGCCTCGTGTTCTCTTTGGCGTGTTCATGTTTATGTTGGGATCTGTGATGAAGCGTTTTAACCTGTTTCTTTTTTTTTTTCGTGTGGTGGAACTGAGTCTTATTCCGACGTTCTTCTTCTTAGAGGGGTAGGGAACAGACCCATCTGAGAAACGAGTTTCGACTCGCCAGCCAACGTCGTTCATTGCGCTGTTAGGACTTGCACCGATTTGTGCACTCACCGGTGGTTCGAGGTAAATGGGAGAGCAGAAAAGGGTAGGAAAGCTGGTGTCGCGACGAGGACGAGGACGAGGACGAGTGATACACGTACGTACCGGTCAGTGACGCCGTGCACCAGTACACGACTGTAACGCTCCGGCCCACTTGCCGCACAATGATAATGATCGGCATACAGGTCATACATATAGTTCCGACGTGTCCATAGGGTTTGGCAATCGCCCCTTGTACCTCTATATCACAGTCCCAACAGAGCATGGTCCTATTCTTTGTGGGCTGCCTCTTGCCCAGTGTCTCCCACCATAGGCCACGGCGGGTGTTCCAACGACGACGTGTTGCCAATACCATTCCACCGTCACCTAAAGGCCTGTTGGATGTCGTACTTTTCAATCTCCCCAAGCGCAGTTGGACTTTCTCCCCATCACTTGTTTCTTTTTTCAGGGTCACTGTGTCACCTCAACATCATGTGCAAATGAACATGTCATTATTTGGGTAAGAATAACATGCTTGTTTGCAACTGACTTCCTTCTACTTCATGTATCCCTTATTTCTCATATTCCATACTTTCTTTTGACTTTCAAATTGGCTTACAAGCATTGTAATGACCTTGGCTTTGTTGAAATTTTATTCTATTTATTTCATTCCTCTTCACTCTCCTTTCTCCTTCGTCATTCCTTTTTTTACGAGGCATGCGCCGGACATTTCCTTACAAAAATCGCGTCGTCCTTTTGAGTGTGGACGCTGCCACGTTGCACCTTAGTCTTTCGTTCATTCAAAACTGAGGTGAGGTTACTATACATTCATTACATTCATCAACTGAACAGTACCTACAAGGTCTACTTGTGTATAGGTTAGTTTAGGAGAATGTTCATAGTCTTTTATTCATTTGAAACTGAGGTCTACTTGTGTATAGTGTGATATCCTCTGCATTGCACCTCTCAAAAGGCTTTTTATAAGAACAAATGAATAAAGGACAAATTGACAGGGAAAAACATGACACTAACTCTAAATCAAGGTTAGGGGAAAGAATGGTGAGATTTGAAGAGAGAAAGACTTGTGACTGAAAAGATGAACCATTTTAAATATAGTAATACTTGATATGATCTTCTTTTGCCTTAAGTATTGTTTAAATCCTTCTAGACATGTCTTTAATCAACTTCTACTACTTTTTAATTGGAATCATTTTCACTTGACTTTTATTTTCTTCTATAACTTATGAATTTACCAAAAAAATGTTTATGCTCTGCAAGCCTTTTCTTGAGACATTTTCAAAGGTGCTTAATAGAATTTAGATTAAAAGACTATATAGGTTAAATTATGGTTTGGAAATTCTACTCCTTTAGTTACTTCTTGACCTTTCTGCAAATATGTTTGAGATTATTATTTTGCTGAAAAATGATGTTAGAAGAATTAAAACCATGAAACTCAAGAGTATTTATAAGCTTATCTTTTAAAGTCTGAAAATAATTTTTTTTATCTACAGTGGCTTAAAAAACTATCCCAATATTTGCATGTTTTGCACTAAATGCAATGGCTATTAATAACTACTAATTATCATGCTAGGCTATCAGTCTATGAAATGCAGTACTTGCTCTTAGCTTTCTATTGGTTTAATGATCAAAGCATTTAGTTATGTTTTAGTAACATGGCAACCATATCAAAATGACAACTTATTAGAACAGTTTTTTGACTTTAAATAGAATATGGTATTTAGTACCTGGTATGACCTCCCTTGGCCTTGATAACTGCTTGAATTCTTCTAGGCATGTCTTCTATTCATTTTTAACACTTCTTTACAGAAATTTTTCTTACTTTACCATCACTCTATTCCATAATTGATAAACTCCTATAGATACCCTCTTATAACCTGAAAGGCATCTTTTCAAATAATCCCAAGTATGTTTAATAGGATTAAGAACTGGAAATTAAGCAGATCAATTCAGAAGCTTGATATCTTGCTTCTTAAACCAGATTTGAGCCTTTCTAGAGGTATACTTGAGATTATTATTTTGCTAAAAGATGATAATTTTATCTGAAGAAATTCCAGAATTCTTCATGCTCTGTAACAATTCTTTTTTCAAAATTGCCACATACTATTTATTATCCATCCTTTCCTTAACCTCACTCAAAACTCCCACACCATTCTATCCAATATAGCCCCATATCATGAGTAATTCTCCTCCAAACTTGACTGTACCTTTAATCTTCTTAGAAATTATTTGTTATGCATCTGGCAAACACAATGGTTCATAGCATGTGACCATAAGAACTGTTGAGCATGTGATGTGAATGGTTGCATAGTCATGTGACCAGGAGCATGTGAACATGCAAATGAGTTGCTTACAAGGATAACACTAGGCTAAGGCTAAGTCCTATTTATCAGAGTATCTGATCTGTGGCAGAGATCCAGATGGGATCTTCTTGGCCTTATGGTGGCCATGCCTTATTCACAGATTGGTACTAGTGCACCTTCCATTCTCCCACATCCTCAGGTATGATTTCTCTTTCATATTCTCCTTGATCCATGAGGCCACTGCCTTACTCCTTTATATCTGCCCTATACTCTCTCCTCTCCTATTTAATAGAGCCAGTAGTGCTATTGGTGTTCATAGATAGCATAGCTTAGGGTAGGCTCCCTGTACTTGGTCTGTGCATAGACCCTGGCAATATATAAGGCAGAGAGTGCAAGCTGGAGAAACCCAGTCTTGCTCTTTTGACCCTTAGGCTTATATAAGAAGCACCTTTTAATATGTGGTCCCATTCCAAGAAGAAATCCACCATAGCTCTTATAAGACAGTACTCCTTTGGTTGCTGAGCCCACTAGACTTTATACAGGACCATCATATCTTTCTCTTCACTCAGCCTAGTTAGGGGCCACTAGCCAAAAGCCTCACCAGTTATCTAGGACAGTTTAGGAGCATCCACCAAGAAAGTTTCAAGTTACAAGGCAGGATGGCTAGGAGTTGCCATTTCATTATTTCCTCTCCTTTCTTTTTCCACACATTCTTGTTTATCTGATCCAATTCTATTGATTTAGTCTCATCTGACCAAATTACCCTTTTTTAGTCCTCCACAGTTCAATGCTAGTACTTTAGAGCAAAGGCCAACCTGCTTTTTCTATAAATAGCAAGGAAAAGAGATTTATTATTATTATTACAGCTTTTAGAGAAGCTTTCTTGAGGGTATTCCTAACTGTTTGTGGGCAAACAGGAGTGCTGACAATAGAATTGATGAAATAAGTGGCCTAAACTATATTACTGGCCTTTTCAGTAAGAAGTTATTGAACAATAGCATACTTGTTAATAGAAGAAAGTTTTGAAGGATAACCATTATGATACTTTTCCTTCTCTGATTGGATTTTCTAAAGAACTCTAGTCACAGTAGACTTTCCTAGACCAGTTTGAGATGCAATTTTTCTACAGAAAAGATCAAGAGAGGCAAGAAAGATATTTCATGATGGAGATAAGAAAATTTATTTGTAATGGTAGTGTTATATTCTGAACCACCATGTCCACTCCATGACATCTTCAATGCAACTCTGGTTGAAGATTGCCTTTAAGCTGTTATATACTGGCACTACTTAGCTAGGGGCTATTTTTTATTCTTATTCTAAGCTAAGTTCTTTTTACTATTTACTATCTTTGACCGCTTTCTTTAATCTTATCTTATCTCATCTTATATCTTATTATGCCATGAGGTTGAATCTAGCCTGATCTAGCCTTTGTATTTCATGTAGCATAGCCTTTTATCTTATTGTAACCTAGACTTTCTCTAATGCCATGGCCTAGCCCTCTAATGTCATACCTTATCTTTGCCTTGCTTTCTTTTACTAATTACTTTCTATTTGCCATTGGTTTCTATTTAGTTTTCCTTGCCCTATTTCCTTATTTAGCATTATTTTCTGTATATCAGCTACCTTATGTCTTTCTCATAGCCTGGTCCATGCACACTTTGTAGCAATATATAAAGGGGCAAGGGCATAAACTGGTTTTCCAGTCTAAAACACTTGTTTACTTGTTTACCTTGTTTCCTAGTGCTTCCTCTAGGCTGCCATTCTTTTGTCCCCCCAGTATTGGGTACCCCCCAAGGTGGTTTCCTCTTGCTGTTGGTCTAGATCCATAACATAAGCTATATGCTAGCTAGTTCCTGTTTTCCTTATTCTCTGTCTATCTAATAATACTTACAAATTCCTCATATATACTTTAATGTCTTTTCAATATAACTCCATAGTTCTTCTGGCCTCATTCCCTGTTTCTTGCCCTTCTCACTTATTCTCTGTCTTTCTTTAGTTTCATTTTTTAGTTTTATCCTGGCATGATATTGTCAATATCATACCTGACATCTCCATTTGTTTCCAGGTTACACTGATACCTGCTTTCACTTCTATAACAACTCCTGTTTCATCTTCTTTCCCTTGTTCAATAATCCACTTTCCCATGGTATAAGTACTATAGTTCTGTATCTTGTATCTCAGTTTGAATATCAATATAACTCAGTGCTCTCTTTCTTTGTCTCTAACTTCTCTTCTGACCTTGTAAGTAGGCCATATGCCCTTTCTCTCTGAATCCCAGTCTCTACAACTTACTCTAACCCTTCAAACCCCTCTAAAATTTGGGGCACTGGGACTAGTGCAAAGGTGCACCACATAAGATGAAGCCAAGCCCCATTTAACCATTGCTCTAGGAGTAAATCTGAAGTATACCCTTATATAACCAGTAGGATTTATATATGCTGCAGGCTAATTAGTGACATAAGAGTGACATAATATATTACTTATGTAAGATATATAATCATCTTACAGCACTTCAGGGTCCAATATATGTAATGGGAATTCAAAGTCAAAAAACTGTTCTAATAAGTTGTCATTTTAATATGGTTGCCATGTTACTAAAACATAACTAAATGCTTTGATCATTGGACTAATAGAAAGCTAAGAGCAAGTACTGCATTTCATACACTTATAGCCTAGCATGATAATTAGTAGTTATTGATGGCCATTGCATTTAGTGCAAAACATGCAAATATTGGGATAGTTTTTTGAGCCACTGTATATCATGGCAGGGGGATCAAAGGTCATTGCAGTCAATCTTGAGGCTGAAGTAGAGCTAGAGAATGGCAGAGTAAAGGTCAGAGAGAATCTGGGGAAGTGGATATTGTTGCAAACCTATGCAACTACCACTTTCACCACACATGATTGTGGGAATCCTACTCCTTTTCGGGATTAACCCTATGCTAGGACCTGGCATATTCTATGAGTACTTCTAAAGGTTAGTGGTCACGTGACACATCTATGGATCTTCCCCAGATCTGCCCAAGATCTCCCCAATCTCAGATCTGATCTATGTCCATGGATCTGACAGATCTAGAACATGATCTCATCTGGTGGCAGAGATCCCCGTCCTCACATTAACCATGCCTCTTCTCTTCCATTCCCACACCTTAGTCATGAGGCCCTTGCCTCATTCCTTTCATATCTGCTCCATGCTTATTCCTTATGGCCTACACGAGTTCTCTCTTATTGCCATTGGTTAGCTTACTGTACCATACTTAGGGTAGGCACGTAGTTACATGGTCCATGTGCCTCCCTAGGCAATATATAAGGGAGCCGGTACTAGTGGTAAAGTCCTCAGACTTTATCACTTTGTATTATTGGCTAGTTAGCTCTTCTCAGAAAACCAGGCCCTTTAGGCATAGGCCCTCAGTAGTTCAAGCACACATCTCATCCGAGTCCTCCTTGTCCTCTCATAGTCCTTGGTTGCTCCTTGTCTGAGCCTCCTCAGGTTTTCCCTCAGTGTCACTCCTCTATCCACTTCATCTAGTGTAGCCTCTGGTTTCCAGAGTCATAACAGATATTGTACTAAGGTTTGCTTGCTGGTTTTATCTTCCATATACAATAAATACATGCTATTACTTGATCAGAATATGTACTGCATTTTGTATGTGCTGCTAATTAAGGAGAGGAAGTTAAGCCCAGTGGTAGCAAGTAGTGTTATAATGATTAACATAGGCAAAGCCTAGTTACTACTTAAGAGAAGATTAGAAGTAATTAGAGACAATTGAAGATAAAGGCAGTTAACAAGGGTGGAAGGCCAGTTACTACATAAGTAGCAGAGAAATAGTCTAAGGGGAGTATTAACACAGAGTAAAGCTGGACACTGCATGGACAGGGAAAAGACAGTCAACATGGGTACACTGGCTATGTTATAAACTTACCTTACTTTTACTGCTTTAGCCCCTATTTTCATTTATCTCATTGTGCCAGAATTCTCTTTTCTATGCCCTTATTCCTTATGTAGTCTTATGTTAGCTGCCTTATATAGGTCTCATGGTTAGCAATATATAAGGGACAAGGGCACAGACTAGATTCTCTAGTCTAAAGCACTTGTTTTCTTTCCTTTGCTTGATTTCTCTTTGGTGTGGGCATCTGTTAAATAAGGGTATACTTTAGATTCACTCTGGAATACTCCAGAGTAATGGTCAAATGGAGCTTGGCTTTACATTATGTGGTGCACCTTTGCACTAGTTCCAGTATCCCAAGTTTCAGAGGGGATTAGAGGATTAGAGTTAGTTATAAAGACTTGAATTCAGAGGGTAAGGGCATATGGCCTGCTCACAAGGTTGGGAGAGAAGTTAGAGACAAAGAAAGAGAGTACTAAGTTATGTTGATATTCCAACTAAGATACAAGATACAAAGCTACAGTACTTATATTATGGACAAGTGGATTATCAAACAAGGGGAAGAAAATAAAACAGAAGTTGTTGCAGAAGTGAAAGTGTTACATACTGGCACTACTTGGGGCTATTTTTTATTTTTACCTTAAGCTAAGTTCTCTTTACTATTTACTATCTTTAACTGCTTTCTTTGATCTTATCTTATTTTACTTTATCTTATTTTATCTTATATCTTATTATGCCATGTGGTTAGGTCTAGCCTGGTCTAGCCTTTGAACCTCATGTTGTTATACACTAGCACTACTTAGCTAGGTGCTATTTTTATTCTTACTCTAAGCTAAGTTCTTTTTATTATTTACTATTTTTGACCACTTTCATTTATCTTATCTTATCTTATCTTATCATGCCATGAGATTAGGTCTAGCCTGATCTAGCTTTTGCAACTCATATAGCATACCTTTTATCTCATTGTAGCCTAGACTTTCTCTAATGTTATGGCCTAGCCCTCTATTGCCATACCTTATTTTTGCCTTGCTTTCTTTTACTAATTACTCTCTGTTTTCCATTGGTTCCTATTTAGTTTCCCTTTGCTCTATTTCCTTATTTAGCATTGCTTTCTGTATATCAGCCACCTTATATATTTCTCATGGCCTGGTCCATGCATATTTTGTAGCAATATATAAAGGGGCAAGGGCATAGACTGGTTTCCCAGTCTAGAGCACTTGTTTACTTGTTTATTTTGTTTTCTAGTGCCTCCTCTAAGCTGCCATTCTTTTGTCCCTCCAGTTTTGAATACTGACCAAGGTGATTTTCTCTTGCTGTTGGTCTAGATTTATAATAGAGAGAGTATCAGGATGAAATGGATATATGTGTTATTATGCTTTTTATTTTTCCTTTTATTTTTCCCATCTTTTTATAATCATTTCAACCCTTCACATTGTCACATCATGCAACCATGGTAATCTTTACCATTTTACTCTTTTATAACTTCACATGTCATACCATTACATCTTCATTCTTTTACTTAGTCATAGATCTAGCCTAATCTGAGCCATAATATTATTGCCTTATGACTATCTCATGTATTTCTAGATCCCTGATCCCTTTCTGCCATTGAACAGCTTATTGTACAATAACTTAGGTTAGGTTAGATCTACATGGTCTATGTGCATACATATAGCATATATAAGGGGTCAAGTTCAAGCCTGGATTTTCCCAGTCTTGTGTACTTGAGCCTTTGCCTATTACAGTGACTTGACTCTTATTTCTCTTTATTAAGTTCTGGTGGCTCTTTGTTCAAAGCTACTGCTAGTTACTGCATTTACCAGGGTATATACATTGAGACATAAGGCATGAGTTCAATAATAGTCACTATTTCAATATGATAGCAAGAAACAAGGGGAAACTAAGGTACAAGTCAAGAAACAAAGCAGACTAAATATAGAGTTGTAATGAAATAAATAGAGTTGGGCAAGAAAACATCATAAGTAATACAGAAAAAGAATGAAGGTTAAAGATATAGTAGCACAATCCAGTGTGAGAGGGTGTTATATTTCAGATCACCATGTTCTACTCTGTAATATCTCCAATGCAACTCCAGTTGAAGTTTATCCTTAAGCTATGTGCTGGCTAGTTTCCATTCACCTCATTCTCCATCTATCTAATGATATTTATAATTTCTTATATATTTTCTGTCTTTCATAGTTTTATCTCTTAGTTTTATTCTGGCATGACATCATTAGTGTCATACCTAACATTTTCATTTGTATCCAGGTTGCATTGATACCTGTCTTTGCTTTTAAGACAACTTCCATCTCAAACTCCTTGTTGTTGAATAATCTGCTTCTCCAAGGTATAAATACTATAGCCTTGTATTTTGTATCTTAGTTTGAATATCAATATAACTTAGCACTCTCTCCCTCTGTCTCTAACTCCTTCTTCCATCCTCATAAGCAGGCCATATGCCCTTACCCCTCTGCATCCAAGTCTCTATAACTTACTTTAATCCTCCAACTTCCTCCAAAATTTAAGGCACTGGGACTAGTACAAGGATGTACCACATAAGATAAAGCCAAGCCCCATTAGACTACTATTCCAGAGAGTTCCAGAGTAGATCCAGAATGCACTCTTGTTTAACAGAGGGCAAAAGTACCTGAAGTTATTCTAAAAGGGGCAGAGTAGTCTTGGCAGCAATTGGTATATAACAATAAAGAATAATATTATAAATAAAAAAGATTAAACAAATAATAGATCAATGACAGAAATAGAACAAGATTAGATTTAAAACATGTAAAAGCAATAAGGTAATGTTTAAACCAAAGATTAAAAAGTATCTTAGTGCTAAAAAGAGAAATTTGTTTTAATGCATTGTAACAATAAGACCATTATTATAATAAAAGATAATGATAAACCACAAGTAATAATGGGCAAGCTTAGAATTCATGAGAAGTAATTAAGTATAGCCAACATAATAGGGTAGAGAAACCACTAAGTATGTACTTCAAATATGTTCTGTATCTGACATTTGCTTTTTACCTAGCTCAAGACTACATATTATTATTATTTTTCCTCTTTTGAAATTGTGCAAACTGGAAGTGCATTTATTGGAGGTAGTGCTAAAAATAAGTGTATGTAAATATTGTGCAAACATGCCATCCTCACACATATGGCATGCCTGGTTGTAGGTGCGATATTCAGGTGTAAAGTGCATCAAAAAAGAAAATTCTGAACATCACGTACCAGAATATCGAGCTCGACACCATACCACACTTGTCTTGCCACCCCAAATATCCACACAGATAAAAATGGCCAACTGAACACCATATTGTTCACTCAGGTACGTGCGCTACATCAAAGTTATCAAGAGGAAAAGCAGAAACAACGGGCATCACGAAAAGTAAAAGCGAAGCACAGAAATGTATCATCCTGAGCAGATCCTCTTTTCTTGCCGAATGGACGAACACGAGAACGCAAGTCCGTTTTCGGAGCCGCGCATTGTTGGAGGTGCAAATGGCAAATTACATGTCGGGTTGCATAGGCATCACCTGGCCACCCTTTGCAGCCGTAGGTGAAAAAGTGTGCCAGCGATCGTTGAAACGAACATCCAATGGTCGACCACCGTACATGTATTGCTGGAACTTGGCTGCCAGATGGCCGGTTAGGACACAACTATTCTCCAACCAAAAGCCAAAACGTACCAATGGCAGTCTCAGCCTCCGAAACTTGGGCAAATTGGACGACACCACATCCTTTGGACCTCGTCCCGTCAAACAGTATCTCTGCCAGTTCAACTTGTCCTGTGGTCTCAAATAATTCGACCAAGTCCTCATTGGCAGTCGACCATGGCAACTTGGATACATATTAGACTTATGCTTTCACTAAACGGCTCGGTAGACTCACATTGCGGACCATGATTTGCTGACTTGGTTCAGGCTCAATGTAGCCATAACCACCACCGTACCCACCCCCGTAGCTATCCATACGAAGACCACCATGACCACCATCGGGTCCCGGGTAGTCCGCATAGATGTCCTGGCTCGAAAAATCGCGTCCGGGTCCTTGCGATGCATACCCACCTCTGAAGCCACTGCCGCGGAAACCACCACGTAGACCGCCTCGTAGACCACGACCTCCTCCTCCTCCTCCTCCTCCAAAGCCACGAAGGCCACCACGGAACGCCCCTGGACCGGAAAGGCCCGCATAACGGTCCTAGAGAACATGTACGATAAGCAGATATATTGAAAAAGAACTCGTGGTTATTCACTTCGCGAACCTCGAGAGTACGGCCATACCAGTCAAAGCCATTATACATACCTATACCAGCTCAAGATAATTTGCCGGCAAATTAGACAACAAAACATACTAATGGCTTGCTGGGCATCCTTTTGGGTTTCAAATACCACCGTACCAGATCCCTTGGGACGGCCATCAGCACCAATATTGATGTCGGCCCGGATGATATTCCCAGCCGCCCGGAAGAGATCTTTCAAGTCCTGCCAACCTGCCTGGTAGGGCAACTGGTTGTGATGTAAGTAGACATCATGAATGGAGAAAGTCAAACTGACGTTGCCAACATATAGTTGATTGCCTGGATTTTGATGGGTACCGAAATAATTGTGATGAGGAGGACGCGGTGGCGGTTGCGCATGGAGCCCTTGACCAGCCATTGCCATACCGATTTTTCCTGGAACAGGTGTAGCGCCAAATCGCGATTCGTTTTCTCGGTCCTATGCCGTCAGCGAGTCAAGTAACAACACTCCCGAGCCTGAAAACTTACCTCACGGATAAATACCGGACGACCTAGGAGGGGCACTTCTGAGAGCTCCCGGATAGCTCTCTGACAGTCCTCCGAAGATGCGAACTCGACGATACTAGGACACAGGTAAGCATAGAAGCACGACTAAAAATAAGTGTTCATACCCGCATCCTTTGGAGACTCCCGTGGGTGTGACCAGTACTTCGGCGAAGAGGACCTCCCCAGCTAGTGAACCCCAAAAGAAAACTCCCATCAATATCCTCTCAATCGTTCCAACCGTCCAACAACGGCGAAACCGGGAAGAAAAAACGGTAAAAGGCCACTACCAGCACAACCACTCCTCCACTCTCCCTCATCAGCTCAGACTCGCACAAAAGCATCCCCCTGCCTTTTTCCGAAACGAGCGAGCTTCAGTAGAACGGATTTGCGTGCGCGGTAACCAAGGCCACCTCCCCTTTCCCCGCAAAGAAAAAATATCTAATCTGAGATTCCCCCACCCACCTCCCCTCATGAATTCCATAAGATCGCGGTACTTGACATCATAACTGAGATTGCCAACATAAACGCGATTTTCTCTCTTGCTGATCTTTGCAAATTCAACCGCTTCTTCGTGGTCTGCGTTCATGGGCCCACCGAGAGAACGAGCAAATGGGTCGGCAGGCTTGCGATCACGGCTACGCGAGCGCGTGTGCGATGGACTTCGCGAGCGGGTTCGAGACCGCGAGCGACGAGTGTGCCTACGGTCTCGTGGAGAGGTAGAGCGCCTGCGAGGGGACCTAGAGCGCGTGCGACTTCGAGAGCGCCTGCGGCGCTAGAATCGGACATGAGGCGGATACTACAACTTTGCAGAGTAAAAAACAAAACTGACCTCACCATTACGCCTTTCTTCTGGCTCCCAGTGGTCAGTGCGCCTAGTACGACCTAGATAGACCAGTCAATAAATCAAAAAAAAAAAAAAAAAAAAAAAAAAAAAAAAAAAAAAAAATGGGAGGGCCGAGCCACCCATGCCCCTCCCCCGGCCTCTTTCTTCCCCCCGGTA
>JBBPJW010000162.1:32119-51046 GCA_038088935.1 Pulveroboletus aff. viridisquamosus
CCCCCTTTCTTCTGGCCCCCGGTGGTCAGTGCCCCTACTACAACCTAAAAAGACCAAAAAAAAAAAAAAAAAAAAAAAAAAAAAAAAAAAAAAAGAAGAAATGGAGAGGCAGACGCACCCGTGTCCCTCGCCCGGTCTCTGTCTCTCTCGCGGTCACGATCCCTATCACGATCCCTGCGATCACGATCGCGGTCACGGTCGCGGTCGCGGTCTCTCTCCCTATCTCTGTCGCGGTCGTAGTCGCGGTCTTCCTTGGCCTTCATGTCGAGGTCCATTTGAACAAAACAGAGAGAAGAAAAAAGTCGGAGGGCGAAGTAAGCTGGACGGGTAAACTTCAGACTCCGATTGAACAATTCAGTCTGGTCAGGTGACCACGACCGATTACTGCCAGTTACTTGGCCGAGTATTCATCTTGGGTGCTTGCTACAACTTGCCAAGTGCGACCACACGCTACAACCAATGTTCGGCAGCCTATAAGTTGTGGAGTGGTGCAAGCTGAAAGTTTAAACCAAGTGCGTCCTTATGACCTTGAGTGCACTACTGACGCAATGGCTACCCAGATAGAAGGCAAAGGTGTCTTCATGAATTGGACCGGTGGGGGATCCACGATGATCCATAGGAGTACGATGTCTGGTGTGCCCACAGACGGTCCTTCACTTTGTTATGCCCTTGCTCATGTGGAGGTTGGCCATTCGGGTCAAGTTATCAGTGTCTCTTCTCTTCACCTATTAGTGCTACGTGAAGGACATTCAGATGAATACCCCAGTCATCACGTCTCTTGTGGTGGGCCAACTTCTCTAGATCAAGCCTGCACCTCCATGGGAAACACCGGTTTTGGAGCTTCTGGGTTTGCTCAAGATTATTGATGACTCACTGTCTACTCCCAAAGTTGATGGCCGACGCTTTTGTTTTCAACCATCCAACGGTCTCTCCGAAGTTTCGAGCATATTCTCTTGGTATCCGTCCCCACTTCCACCCGGTATGATATCATTATCCAGACCATTTGGCTATCTGGTTCGAACATTGTGCCATCCACCATAAACAATCTCCAAAAAATATGCAAGCCACGTCCTACGAATTCACCTATACTCAAACCCAGGTAGCTCGCCCGACCGTTGCCACTCGCTTTTCAGGAACTGCTTACTCGAACGCACCGTTATGGATGACATCACTCGTTCCTTCCATGTCGACTTATTCACTTGTCCGCTCTGTAACAACCCTCTAGTCAGTTGTGTCAATTGCGACGTCAAAGTTGCGTGCTCCAGTTCAACATGTTACGGGTCTCATTATCGACTGCAAACTCTGCTATGCACACGATTGCATGTTATGTCACACACATCTAGCGAAAAACGATACGGTTCCCCCATGCATTTGTTGCTCGATGTTCCAAGGATGATGCTGTAGGGAAGATGTGCTGGATGGATCCTCTATCCCTTCAGGCACGGACGAACTAGCCGAACTGTCACACGAATCCGAATGGGTCAGCGGAAATAATGAAGATGGTCCCAGACGCGGTCTGTGACACGGTTTTACCTCCGCGCTGCTCACTGTCCTGACAGCCGCTGTGCCTGTGAGCTTGTTTCGACCTGGGACACGTATTCTGCAATCCAAGATACATCGAACTCTTTTTTCGTCTCCTGTCCTCGCTGTGGAGTCCGCCTCCGGGCGTGAAGCGACGGGTGCTGACCGTTTCCGATGGTACTCCCGCAACTGCGTCGTCGGATACGACACAGTTCACCGGTGTCCTTTTTGCCACGGGCACATCTACCGCAGATGCTGGGTATGGCACCCAAGGTCGTTCTGACGCCATGACGGCAAGCGTTTCAGTTTCTCCAAGCGTAACAGAGTGGATGACAGTCTGATGTTTTGGTCGGATCGTCGACGTGGGCTTGGAGTGTCGATGTTGAACGTAGGAAGGGCATTGGCGTATCCTCATACTGTCTTGAGCGGACGTGGCACGCTCGTTTCTTATATACCTTGTTTCGAGACGGACGAAAAGAAGGAACGTGTTGTCTTGGAGCGTGTCCGCTTGAGGAGACCTGGCCCTCATACTTGCAGCGCATCGAGTTTCGCGGGGAAAGTGACGGAACTCTGCATCGACATGCGTTGCAGCAACTTGGGATGCACAGCGGAGGTGCCCATAGGTCGTCCCAGCCCATGGTATCAGAACGCGCACATTGTGTCCAAGTATGAACGATCTAACTAGGCCCTACCGCACAACTACATAGTCCATGTCTCTTCAAACATGAGCGCTTCAGCTGTGAGCTCACGCGGTGACAGCAACATGTCCTCGAGGTGCCCGATACACAATCCATGCGACAGTCATCAAACTTCCACTTCACAATCGTATAAAGGTTGGACATGGCCAAGGCAGACTGTGAGTATTTGAGTCCTCAGCAGCGCCCTTGACTTGTCAAGCTATCCCGCCGAGGTCACGTCGAACCTCCCATCCTGGTTCGAAAAACTAAAAGAGTCAATCTCATAGTCCGAGCCAAACGAACAGGAGCGAACGCCAACGTAAAACGTCCATGGTATGAAATTCGAATTAAGAAAGAAACTCTATGGATACGCGAGAGTTGATATGACATGCACATGTTCAAGACTGCAATGAGGGAGAAGGAACCTTTTTTTTTTTTCCAGAACGACAAACCCACAATGAGGGTGGACCTTTGCGCACCCATTTTGCACGTCAACCCATCATTCTGGCCGGACGTTTATCTCCGGACTCGTCGTGTCTTCCACTTTTGAAACGACCACGAAGGCAGTCATGAGCGCCGAAAATGCCAACATCAGTGAGCTTGCAGAGAGGACGGCATTCCGGGCGGACGAGACCCCTGTCATGAGAGACACCACGACGAAGACGTTCAACGGAACGCGGAACAGTGCTGACAGCTGCGAAAAAGAACGGAGCGGACATCAGCGATTTGGTAACATAAAGACGAAAGGCTGACCGTGGCGCGGTGTTCATTCGAGATCAAGGTTCCTCTCAGCATCCCTTGTACGGGGTAGTACATGCCAACACATGCTTCAAAGGCACAGAATGCCCAAAAGCGCACGCGTTCGCCCTCTGAACGTGTGCTGATTGCGAGTGCCAATGCACTTACGGCACAAACAAGGCTGCTTAGTTTAGCGTGGAGGGTCAAAGAAGAGTCGCCATGCGATCCGAGAGCGGGCGGAGTATATGAAGTGATGGCGGTATACAGGATCGAGCCAAGTATCATGGATATCATGAATGAAGAGAAGATGTACCCGAGGGGTAGGGCTATCGTAGGGAAGGAAGGAGAGGCCTCTTGCAATGATGGCACCCAGACGAACACGAAGAGGTACATCGAACCTTCAAAGCACGTCTGAGTCAAGCCAATCGCCAGCAAGACAGGGTCTACAAGCCAACCACCGTCAGTGTTTCGCACATCATATCCGTGACCACCAGAGACGACACACCGTGACGCACGATTTTCCACGCTTTGCCCAGTCGCCTCGACTGTAGCGGATCAACGTTCGCAAGTGTCGTACCCCCTCTGCCTCCATAGTTCTCCGTCCATCTTGCCTTGATCACGAAATACGCAAAAACGAGCAGCATCCCACTTGCAATGAACGGTGATGCAAACGATTTCGTGAATGACACCAGTTGGTTGCTTACGATGCCAGCGCCCGTAGCGACGAACCCGTTGACAAGCGTTGCACGACCAAAGATGATCGACAGATCGGAAGACGGGATGGTCAGAGAGTTAGCAGAGGAGACCAACCACGACTCGAAGGCAGAATAGAGAATGGACGTGGATATCCCAGCGGTGAGGCGTCCCAGGAACAGAACGGGGAGGTAGGGCACATTGATACAGAGGCACGCAAGGGTGTAGGTGATGCAGAATACGAGACACAGTCTCTTGCGGCCGCTAGTGAAGCGTTTAGCCCCTGACCCTTATTGATCCGGAAGCATACGCACTGTTGATCCGCCCAAACACCGACCAACGGAGCAGTGAGACCCGCAGACATGAAACCGGTGACAAACAAGATGGCAACCATCCTTTCGGACATCCGATACTGCTCTCGGTATAAGGAGTAGACGTATGGGCCCTGGAGCCAGTCGGCACCTATTCACCGGTGCCACCGAGACCAGCAACAAATAGCGAGGCGTCAGGACGCTGCAATTTAGATCTCGAGAGCGAACTCACCCATGACAAGGGCATACACCAGTAGATATTGCCACGTCAACTTGGCGAGTGCATTTACGGGAACGGTGTTACAGCCGTCCTCAAGACGGTCTGCATGGTGATCCTTTGCTGTGGCTGCTGCTGCGCGCTTCTGGGACGATGCATGACGTTCGAGGAGGAGGAAGACCAAACAAGAGGAGACAAGGAGGATCAACTGTAGCTCATAGAAGGCGAGCATCTCCGCGACAAGTTCGCACCAATCACTCTGTGTGCATCGTCACTACTCAATGCCGCGTGCTCCAAGAGGAAGAGAGTACACGTCGCGCTCACCGTTTCGGATGTATTTTCGTCTACCGCTCGGTATTTCTGGTCGAGAGACAGAAAAGAGTACTGGGGTGGACGTGCTGCGCCAACAAACACGCCTTCGTCTCCAAGAAATTCCACTTGACTCGAATTCAATCCGTCATTCCCACTAGCCCGTGGCGAGGCTTTGTCGAGATGCGACGACGGGGGCGACAGTGACAAGAGGTGGAGTAACCGGTGGTGCAAATTTTGGCCTCAGCCGACGCATGGAATGTGTGGCAGTTCTGATGTTCTCATGTCGTCGACCTAACTTGGCCTCTCTACCGACTCTTTCCTACACAGACGCGTCTGTCTTCGCTGCCGGTCCCTCCCTCACGGGGCTCGATAACGACGGCGATAACGGCCTGCTCAATGCGCCGACTTGATCAACGTTTTAGCGCGGTTGTGCGATAATGAACTCAGGAACGTACTCCCGCGGTATCGTCTCATCTGGCTCTCCCTCAATCAACGGTACTCGAGCTTTACCGCACCTCCCTTTCACGATTCGTATCGTTGTACTTCTACGCTCTATCGTTAGCCTGGACACGTACTCGTTTGTCCTCTGCTCGTCATCCACGCCCAGCGTCGCTGTTTCCCCGTCACTTGCACTGTCCGTTGTTTCTTTTGCTCTCGCGAATTTCGACTACGTGTGTCATTCCCGCTATGACAAGCTCGACGTGAGCAATGCGGATGCCTCTCGTCTTCATCGAGCAAGACGTTGAAAAGGTTGGGATTATGATAAGAGTTCCCGGGTGCCGATTTGTCTACGCTCTGCCCATCTCCCGACTCTAGGCTTGCCCCCACTTGCCCAAGTTTCTCCCTAGACACACCAAACGCGGGGCCAGACACGCCGTGTTGCATCTCGTGCACTCGTTGACTGCACGGCATGAGCTCATATTTGTGGTGAGTATCGGTGATTGGGTGTCGAGAAAGGTACGCAATGGATACACAAGAAGGTCGTGCAAAACGATGCTCTCAGTGGTGATCCCAATCATGTATATTGCACTTCAGTCAAGGAGTCTCATGGTGGGTTTTAACTAGTAGCTACAAGCAATCCTACAATGCGACAGGTCTAAGTGAAGCTCGAAACAAATACCGTTGTAAAAGGTCCAGGGATGGCGTGATGGATACAACAATTGGCGGTACGCACAAAGTCCACGATGATGGCCAAAAGATGTGCGCGACAGTCCACAGTCAGGATACAGATGAAAACGCTTGGTCGAGATGGGGATGAGGATAGCAGACGACCGTCCATGATGTCCGAGAAATGTGAGGCGCCATGCGCCGTAATAAATGAAAAAATAGAATAGACCTGAAGCTGATGATGGATCATGATGCAGTAAAAGGCGCAACGATGGAGGGAAGGGCCAGATTATGCCCTCGGTACGAAGCGCACCTCCCACTGGCCCCGTCCATCCAGGGACCTCGACAAACCCGCAAAGAAGATATTCGGTCCAAGGAAGTCCACCCTCTTCACACCTTGCGCAAATTCGCGCGGGTCAGCATACGTCCGAGCTCTGAAACACTCAGAGACACCGGCAGTAAGGGAAGGGACCATGCCCATCTCTGTGGCAGACACGCTGCGATCAAGGACACTGCGGATGCGTATGAGCACGTCGTACACGGTCACTCCACTTGGATTCTGAACTTCGATCGTAGACCAAAGTGGGAGCAAGGGGACACTGAGTACGAGGTGTGTACAGACTGGATGCACAGCTGGCGCATGGAGTAGGTTGGACGGGGAATTGGTTTGGAGTCGGACGTCTCGAACATCTCTAGTCACGTTGTAATACAGTGGGGGAGCACCCATCGATGATAAGGACAGGAGGGGATTAAGGGAAATAATACTGGAGGAGCCCTCGAAGGGGGGCTGGTCTAAGAGTGGTATAAGTAAAAGCTACGAGCGATGAAGGTGCAGAGAGGGAACAACCATACACTGGGAGCTCGATGAGGCATGGGATGGTACAGCGTTTGGATGGGGCAGGGACACTGTGCGGAGATACGGGGCACCGGGCATGGGGCCGGGCGAGGTCGTCGGGTAGGATGGACCCGAGTACGGGCTCGAGCCAGAGGTCCATGACCAGTAGTTGGAGTCAGAGGGGCGGTACATCGAGAGAGAAGCAGAGACGTCGGGAGAAGATGTGCTGGGTGACTGTATGGCGGTTGGGGCGGGGGTCTTATACCCCGCCAGCGGTGAGATCGGGAGCTTACCTTGAGAGCCATCATCGACGTGTGACCGACCATATGGCCGAATGGGGCGAAGGGCGGGAAAGCGAGTGTCGAGCGACATGGCGAACAATCAACAACCCCCTGTCGGGATGTCCTAATAAGGAAGTGGCGTCGGGAAGCTAATCCTAAAAAGGAATGCGGCGCGGGAAGTGCGCTGATGCGGCGGGACCAGAAGCGTCGGGAGAAGCGGCGCAGCGTGCAGCTGACACCTTGTCGCTCCCAACATCAACACGCCCATCGCCTGCACATCACCGCACACTGTTAACAGCAACTCTTAACTTTCGTATTTTACGTGCTTCCTGTGCGACACGGCGCATGTTATTTACAGCAGCGTCCATACTGTCGCCCACAATGACCTAATGCGTACCTGTCGCTTCACATTCTACGTCTCACCGGCTGACTCGTCCGCGCCATCGTTCACTGCAACGCAGGCCACTATGAGTGCTGGCCGGCAATCAAATTGATGAGCTTGAGTTCGCAGGACCTCTTCTCCTGGGCCAACATGGCAGTTTCATACAGAACCGGCGTCAAGACTACCCGAAATGGCTATCAATGAGAGAACCGGGTGAGGACCAGTCCCGGACTAATGCCGACTATAGGGACCACCGTCGACTTGAGGTTTGTAGGCCATATTTCTCTGATAGCTGAACCACCGCGTCTTCTGTTGCATTGAGGCCCGTGGTATGTTGAAGCACTCAAGCGTGATGGACTACTCGTTCCACCTCGTAGTTCTGGAAGCGCACGACGTCCCGTCTGCGGCAAGTGCGCGTTGACTAACCCTCGCCTCTACGAGGAGGGCTATTCCGTCGGATGTAAGATTTGTTCTAGCGTGGTGTCACTGGCACTACCGTTGGTCCATCGGAGTCGCTGTCTTCCATAAAAAAAGAGTCTGTTTGTGGTGGTGGCATTATGTTCTGTCACCTAGTTTAACTTTTGTTGAGATCCATAGTCAAACCACTGCCAATTCCCTGTCATTTGTTCGGTGGTGAGGACAGCACCATAGTGGATGGTAATAAAACTCAACGAGCCAGCTCCCATGTCGTGTGCACGGCATCTGTCCCTGTTGTAGCCAAGAGGTAGAGGTGTGGGCGGTCTGCACCTGAGCACTATCAGTAATGTCACTAGGCCAGTCAAACAGTCAAATAGGCAGGATCCATGTTTTGGCTGCCATTCGCTGTGCAGTTTCATTTCGACGCTGCAATTTACCTCCATACCTTTGCAAGCATATAGTCGAACCTGAGTGACCCTCGGATCCCATTTACTCCTAGTAGTATCATTGCATTTTTTTTTCGTTGATGCAGTAAATGGGTCCGAAATGTGATGCCAGAGGTGGATGACCAATACTGTGGGTTTGATGTCTATCAGTCATTGGCGATAAGTGCTTTGGTGAAACAGCTCACATTGCTTTGCCTTTGGTGATGGTTTATGTTGTGAACACACAACTGCTCCACCAATTGTAGAAAAATAGAGATAGTGGCAGTGTTGGACTGCAGGATACTTGTAGTCTCTAAGTATGCTAAGGTAACTAATGTTCCAGTGTAGGTACTAGTTTATGTAATTGGTGGAGCTGCCATGGCTCTATATAGAGCAGCATGTCAAGTGGTGCTTAGTGAAATGACATAACATTATTGTTATGCACTTAGCAAACACTAATGATCTTATCATGTGATTGTGAGACTTCAATGCCAAAACAAGAATAACTCTAGGTTTAGGTTTGGTTCTTATCAGAGTATTCCCCACATATAAGTATTGGTTATGTGATGTGGCAGATCTCAGATAAGATCTAGATTAGGATCAATCTGTGGCAGAAATCTAAATAGTGATTTTCTCAGCCTCATGGTGGCCTGGCCACATTCATATTTACTTTTACAAGTATGTTTCCCTTTTATTCTTCCATATTCTCATGGCGTGAATTCTCTTCTTACATTCCTGATCTGCAAGGCCATTGCCTCACTTCTACCCTCCACTCCATGCTTCTTTATTTATTAGCTCTGTGTACTTACTGCCATTAGTCCATAAATGGTATTTATCTTTCCTGTACATGGTCTGTGTGCATCTGTAGTTAATATATAAGGAGTAGGAAGAGACTTGGTGTTATGTACTCAAAGAGTGCAATCTAAATACTAGCATAAACATCAGTGAGTGACAGGCAATAACAACAACAAGAGGGCTTTTGCACTAGTGGCCCAGAACTAGGCTTGTGAGACTTGATAGGAAAACCCAAGTCAATACTAGAAACCAGTGCTCAGGCCACAAGAAGAGAGACAAGGAAGTAACTTAGGTTAACTCCACAAAGCAGAGCACAAGTAGAAGGAGTAAGCATATGATACAAGTGATCAAGACTGGAAAGACTCCAGGTCTTGCCCTCCCTGTATATATATTGCCAGGAGGCATAGCCTTTACATAGGATAAGTAATCTACTATCTATGTAAGCCAATAGCAGAAATCACTTATATCTTCTTAAATAGGAAACTGGGCATAGGGTGTATGAGTAATGAATGAGGCAGTGACCTTATGGATCAAGGGTTATAGAAGAGAAACCACAATCATAAGGATGTGGAAGAATGGAAGCTTAGGGTAAGTGGATATAAATGAGGCATGGTAATTATAAGGTCAAGAAGATCTATCTAGATCTCTGCCACAGATCAATTCTAATCTAGATCCATTAGATTAGATGTCATCATAATTAATCTAGATCTCATCTAAGATCCAGCCACATCACATGACTAACCCATGAGTAAGAAATACTCTGAATAAAAAATCAAACCTAAGCCTAGGGTTTATACTTATAAGGCAGGTGAGTTCCACAGTCATGTGAGTAAACCATTAGTGTTTGCTAAGCACATAACACTTGAAGCAACCCAGTCTTAATCACTTCTGTTACTACTGTTATCTAGACTCTAGTCTTCATGCAGAGTGGCTTGTACCCTATATGGATCAAGGCTCATTCCATTTTCTTGCCTAGTTCAGGACTCTAGTATTAAAAGCCCACTTGTTGTTGTTATGATCTCTGTCCACTTACTGGTGTTGGTTGGTTTAGGAGCATACTCTTTGAGTGCATAACAATTACAGAGGCTTTCAGATCAATTTGACAATGCTACCCATCACAGGCTTAATACTCTAGTAATTAAAAGCTTTAAACCCAGAAACAATTTAACTAAAACATAACTGTTGCATTACTAAACAACTAAAGGACTTGGGCTTGTTGTTATATGCTTAGCAGAACACTGATGATCTTGTCACATGGTTGTAAGACTTGCATGCCTAAACAAGGTTAACCTCAGATTTGGATTTGGTTCTTATTAGAGTATTTCTCATATTTCTAGTATTGATCATGTGATATGGTAGATCTCAGATGAGATCTAAATTAGAATTGATCTGTGGCAGAGATCCAGATGGAGATCTTGTCAGTCTTATAGCTACTTGGCCACTTTTATATCTGCCTTTGCTTTATGCTTCTTTTTCATTCTCTTACATTCTTATAGTGTTGTTATGCATTACAAGAGTGCAATTCAAATACCAATGTGGACTGGTGAGTGACAGGTGATGACTAAAGCAACAAGAGGGCTTTTATGCTAGTGGCCCTGAACTAGGCTTGTAAGTCTTGAATAAGGGAAGCTCAAGTTAATACCAAGACTAGGTGCTTGAACTGTAAGGAGGAAGAAGGAACCCAAGTTAACACTAAAGTACTCAGATAAAGGGGAGTATAATACAAGTGATCAAGATTGGAGAAACTCCAGGTCTTGCCCACTCTGTATATATATTGCCAGGAGGCATAGCCTCTACACAGGATAAGTAATCTACTACCTATGGTCACCAATAGTAGTAACTACTTATATCTACTATATATAGAAATAGGGCATAGGGCAATAAGTAAGAGTAAGGCAGTGGTCTCATGGATCAAGGAAAATAGAAGAGAATCATACCATGAGGATGTGGGAGAAATGGAAGAGATGCTTAGGATCAGTGGATATGAATATAATATGGCAATCATAAGGCCAAGAAGATCTATCTAGATCTCTGCCACAGATACAATTCTAATCTAGACCCATTAGATTAGATGTCATCAGTATTGATTTAAGATCTCATCTGAGATCTAGCCATATCATGTAACTAACCCATAAGCAAGGATAACTCTGAATAACAAATTAAACCTAAGCCTAGGGTTTATCCTTGTAAGGCAGGCAAGTCCCATGGTCACATGAGGAAACTGTCAGTATTTGCTGAGTACATAATACCTCTGTCCAAACAAAAGAAAGGTTCTTGTGGGTAAGAGCATGCAGGAGATAAACAATGGTCACAAAGTTAGACACAAAACATTGGTAGACATTCTGATTGTTTCTAAGAAAAGACTATGAGATAATCTCATACTTTCTTTGGCAGCTTCTTTCATAGTTCATCATTTTCTGCCATATTGATGTGATGAATGTGACATGTCTTATTACATTGAGGGAAGTTGATGGTCTTTCCAATTCAATCTATGTTTGGGTTATGTCTTTTGAACCAATCATATCTGATTAGTATATCCAATGAATCCAAATGAGATACCATTGCATTGATACACTCTTGATGTCATGTTCCATTTCTGTCCTTTATGGCAATATATAGCACTACATAGTTAGTAATGAATCCAATTGTTTCTTGCATACCATCTGTGTTGAACACTATAAGAAATTAATCCAGTGGTTTCTTGTACAACCCATGTTTCCACATATATTTTTGATCTATAAATGTTAGTGATGCACCAGAATCTAGTATTGCATCAGTGAGACCACAGGCTTGTGCTCATAAACCTTCTATTTCTTGAACTTCCCCAAGTACCTTTACACCTATGCATAGTTCATCTCTTTCTTTCCTCTTGAAGACAAGATCTAGGCCTTTTTATTCTCTTTCAAAGTCTAAGTATAAATGTTTATTAGTAGATTGGGTGGAAGGAGTTAAGTACCCATCTGCTGGGGCTACACTCTCATAAGATGCCTTTCCAGCATGAAAACACATTATATTTGCCTGAAGGCAATTAGGGACAAACTTTGAAAAAGAAGACTTTGTATTTGAAAGTACACTACCTAGTTTGGTGCACTCCCCTGACCTTTTCCCTGCTTTACCTCATTCTCAAACACATCTTTGAAGTAAGCTCTTGCTTCTTCCATTGAGCCCCAGGAGGTTGCAGAAATCTTCTAGAATCAAGCTGCATCTTCCATGTTGTATACCAGGCCAATGGCTTCCAGTTCTGCTAAATACCACCCATTTTTGTCTGGGAATGAGAACTTTCCAAAGTGAATTGGTTGAACTTGCTGTTGTTACTGTTGTGTTGGCTGTGGCTGCTAAGAGGGGAAGTAAGGGAGAATCATTATTCTTGCAGGATTGCAGGGTAGCCTACATTCTCTTGCCATGTGGCCTATCTTGCCACAATTAAAACATGTAAGAGAAGGCTGTACAGGCCTCACATCTTGTCAGTTAATCTCTATTAAAATACCTCATCCAGGTTGAGTGCCCATAGCTGTAAAATGCAGAGGGGGAGGGGGTCATGGCTGATAAGGAGGTTGAGGGTAGCAAGGTTGGAAGGGATGAGAGGGACCTTGAGTGCAAAAAGCTGGCCTTTCTATTGTCATTTTTTCAAAGGTTTGGCTAACCTGTCTAAACCAAGCAAACATGTTTAAGTATTGCCCATTATCCCCATCTTACAGGACCACTTGGGAGCATACCCTGTAGTCCACTGCCTGTTTCAGCAACTCCACAACATGGTTATTGTCAATTTCTGCCTTTTTATACAACAGGTCAAACTTGTTAAGGAAGTCATTAATCTTTCTCCCTTGTTGCTTCAGCCCTTGAAGTTTTTTAAGACTCTAATGAGCCAGCTCCTTGATTCTGAAGTGCCCCTTGATCTTGGCTTGAAGATCTAGCCAAGATGGCCATGCCATGTTGCCTAAGACTCACTTCATGTTTTGCCCATCTACTCAAATATGGTGATCTTCCATATCATTATACTCCATCAATGTCAGAGTTGCAAAGTCATCAGCTATACTCTTCATGTGGGAGAGGACAGCTATTGCCCAAAGGCAGTTATTTTTCCACTCTTGTTCTCTTACCCATACTCTAAGTAAGATCCACCATCTCTTCCACTTCCATCTGTCCCCATCTCAGACTCCCAGATCCACCACCTTCCTTGTAATGTTATTTTTGGACCAGAGCAACAACTCTGCCATTTGATCTATTAAAGAATTTACATCAATGCCTTTACCAGCCATAGCTTCCCCTAGGTATGGCCTTCTTTAACTTGTTTGCTAACCAGAGGGTTTGGAGACAAATAGATGTGAACTTCTGATTTCTTCCCAACTTTTCTTTTCTGTCTTCTTTGATTGCAGTAATCCTCTTCTTCAACAAGTAAGCCACCAATATGTCATAGTGGTAAGCTACTTTGAATTTTCTTTTAAGGGCTTTTCTTTCAACCTTGTTATTTCAATAACAGTGTCCCCTTTTGTTAGTATTCTTTACCAGCCTTGCTACTTTCTCTTCAATGCAGGTATTCAAATGCATCTCCTTGGCAATCTGGTCTTCAAGCTGTGCTCTGAAGTGACTAAATTTCATCAACCATTTTTTTTTCTACTTGTTACTAGGATAACTCCTTCTGTGAACAAAAAAACAAACAAGGATTTTGAAATGCAGAAAAAGGATGTAAGAAGCTTTGAGCAAGTGTTATATACCACAAGATTGCAGTACCACAGACTCAAGGAAGAAGAGATAAGGAATTGCTCTAAGTTAACATGAGTAATATACAAGTACTCAAAGCTAAGGGCTCTGAGTCACTAAGGCTACAGTTTATATAGCTACAGTAAGTGTGCATGGACCAAGACCCTGATGGGAATATTCCCATACATGCAGCATGGGGATCAAAAGGAAGAGAAGCTATTCTGGGAACCATCAAGGGTCTAGCTTCTCAAATGAAAGTAAAGCAATGGAAATAAAAAGAAGCATATAGGGTTTTAGACATGAGGCTAACCCTATGCTCTAGGTCTTATGACCCATCACATGCCCCTGATAAGATAAAAGATTAGATAACCACATGGAGAAGATAAGATAAGATCATGTGATCAAGAAAATGAAAAAAATGCATTATAATAGATATAATAAATCAAACCTAGCCTAGAATTTATCTTGTTTAGGCAAGAAAGTCACACAGTCATGTGAGGAAATCATCTGTGTTTGCTAAGTGCATAACAAGTGTGGCTTCTTTTCTACATTCCTTGATCTACAAGACCACTATCTTACTCTTACCCTCTACCTCATGCTTCTATATTTATCAGCTCTGCATATTGGATAGGGAGAGACTTGGGGAAACCCAGTTTTAACCACTTCTGTTATTAATGTCTTAACTGCTTTGGTCCTCATGCAGGTGTGGCTCATTGCCTGGTTTGGGCCAAGACTCATTCCTTTCTTTGCCTAGTTCCAGAGCTCTAGCATAAAAGCCCTTTCATTATTGTTGTTGACCCCTGTTACTCACTGGTCCATGTCAGTATTTAGAGGCACCTGGAGGATACATAACACTTGTGCTGGGCTTGTGCTAGAGGCCTTTTATACTGGAGGCCAGGCAACTAGGCAAGAGGAGAAGATAGAAGAGTTGGGGACTTGTATTATGCACAATGATATTGATGTGCCACAAACTTAACAAACAAGAAAGTAATGATAAAGGAAAGCCTAGAGTTAACACAAGTAGTAGTACAAGTGCTCAAAGCTAAGGGCTTTGAAATGCTACTACTATTGTTATGACATACTTTATTTTTTCTTTATTACATGTTCTTATCTTATCTTCTCCATGTGGTTATCTAATCTTTTATTTTATCAGGGCATATGACAGGTCATCTGACTCAGGGCTTAGAGTTAGCCTCATGTCTTTAGACTTTGCAGGATTAGTCTTCATCTCCATTTTTTTTTTTTCTCTTCCATATTAGAAGCTGGACCCTTGATGGTTCTTACCAAAGCTTCTTTTCTTTTTGATTCCCATGCTACATATATGGGAATTCTCCTATCAGGGACTTGGTCCATGTGCACAGTTGTAGTTTATATAAACTGTAGTTGTAGCATCTCAAAGCTCCAGCTTTGAGCACTTATATTATACAGGTATTAACTCTATGCTTCTCTTTTGCAAAATACTCTTTTTTTATTGAGCTTGTGGCATATTGATATTAGCATGCATAACAGCTATAGTATTTAAATGCTATAGTATTGTGCATGGACCAAGACTCTGATGAGAATGTTCCCATACATGAGGCACAGGGATCAAAAAAAAAAGAAGCCCTTATAAAAAGATCAAGGGTCAAGCTTCTTAGAAATGGAACAGAAGAAAAGAAGCAATGGAGACAAAACAAACCCTGCAGGGTTTAGAGGCATGAGGCTAACCCTATGCCCTGAGTCAGGTAACTTGTTATGTGCCCTGATAAGATAAAGATTAGATAACCACATGAAGAAGATAAGATAAAGTCATATGATCAAGAAAAATAAAAATGAGTTATAATAACTTGTATAAAGCACAAGGCTCAAGTGTGCAAGACTGGTCTTGAGCAGAGGCCCTTATATATACTACAATAATGCACATAAATCATGTAGATCTGGCTTATCTTAGACTGTGGTAAAGTAAGCCATCCAATGGCATAAAAGAAGTAGGGACCTAGAGATATATGAGGCAAGATATAAGGCTACAATAAAGTGTAATATCATGGCCTAGACCAGCCTAGACCAGTGATATGTGAAAGAGTAAAGATGTGAAGGTATGATATTATAAAGAGTCAGTAAAAAGTAAAAAGGTGGTAAAAATGAAAAAAAAATAAAATGTGTATTGTATTACTAACCTCTTCTTCTAACTATGCAGTTCTTCTTAGTGCTATTATATATTACTCTGATAAGTGCATGGTTATGGAGTACTATCTTGCATTTAAGGTAGAAGAACTGGTTTCTGTCAATCTAGAACTACTGGATATTTTTGCATCTGCCTGAGATTACAAATTATATTGCAATATTTGGAATCTTAATATACATCTGTGGAGTATCCACTAGTAGTTTACTAATGATTTTGGCAGTCATCCTTAAAGCACTGGATCAAAAGTCAAGGTCTAATAATACTTCTCAAGATCAGTAGATTTTATCACACTAGTTATTCTTTGACATAATTATTGTTATACTGCAAGACTTTGAGCAACTACACCTATAGCCTTGGTGTGCACTCCTGCTGCTGCTAGGGGTTCTGCTGAAGCCTAGCCTTTGAACTAGAGGCTAGGAGAACTAGGCAAGAGAGATACTGAGTTAAGGAACTTGTGAAAATCCTAGAGGCTCAAGTGCACAAGACTAGAGACTTCAGCTTGGACTTGAACCCCTTTTATACTATTGTATCTTGAGCATGGACCAAGTAAGAGTGCCCTGTCCTACAGTGGTGTACAGTAAGCTACCCAATGGCAGAAAGAGAGTGAGAGTTTAGAAATATATGAGAAAAACAGATGGTATAAGATCATAGGCTAGATCAGCCTAGACCTAGTGAAATGTGAAGTGGTGAAAGTTAAAGAGGTGACATAGTGAAGGGGTGATAGGGTCACATAATGTGACTATGTGAAGAGTGCAAGGGAAATGCAAAGGGGTAAAAAATAAAATAAAGAGGAAAATGTGCATTATAACACTGAGATTGATCCTCTGCCCTGAATCTAGACCTGTTTGCTGGTCCACCATCTGTGTAAGATAAGATTTGAATGGTTATGTGTGAGATAAGATAAAGCTAATTAATAAAATATAGAAAAAGCTGAAAAACAATTATAACAAGTTACTTCAGAGTGAACCAGAGGTTTAGAGGGTGAGCTGGAAAGCTTGGTCAGAGTGAGAATAAAGTCAAGACAGGGGTATTTTCATTGATATTTGAACTACAGCACTACATATAGGAGTTACAATATGTTATAATGTGTTTTTTCTTTTTTCTGAACATATGACTTTATCTTATTTTTCCACATAGTTATCTAATCTTTTATCTTATCAGGAAATGTAATGAATCACATGACTCAGGGCATAGGGTTAGCCTCATGCCTTTATCCCTGCAGGATCAGTTCTTATTTCTGCTTTTTTTAACTTCTATTCCATTTTAGAGAAATATAACCCTTTCTTTTCTTATGATCACTTGTCTTCTTTTTGATCCCTGTGCCTCATGTATGGGAACATTCTCATAAGGGTCTTAATCCATGCATGATACTGTAACATATAAATACTATAGCATTAACATCTCAAAGTCCTAGCTTTGAGCACTTGTATTACACTTGTGTTAACTTGTAGCTCTCCTTTGTTATGTTTTTTCTTTTTCTGAGTTTGTGGCACATTGATCTCAGCATGCATAACACAGTACTTATAGTTCCAGAGTAGCAAAAGGTTTAAGCAAGGAAGAGAGATAAGATTGGAGTTGTTTTAGAAGTAAGAGTATTATAACTCTGGATCCCAGTGGCTAAACCTAGATAAAGGAAGAGAGAAGGAACACAAAAAGGGAAAACCTTAATGGAGGCTCTGAAGAGAAGCAACCAAGGAGGGATTGACAAAGGAGGACTCAAAAGAGACTTATGCCCATGCAACTGAGGATCTAATTTTAAAAGGTAGAAATCCAAAGAAGTACTTTAAGCAAAGTATGAAGTGATCAAGTCTGAGAAGACTTGACAACCCATACCTGCCCCTTATATATGGCCTAGGGAGGTGCACAGACCAACTATCTAAGCCTACCCTAGAGTACTACTATCTATGGACACCAATAGCAGTAAGACCACACTATTAAATAGGTAAGAAGAATGCATGGGGCAGATATGAGGAGTGAGGCAGTGGCCTCATGGATCAAGGAATAAAATGGAAGAGAAGAGAAGATCTCATAATGAAAGAATCAGGAGTAAACATAAAAATGGGGATCTCTGCCACAGATAAGATCATAGATATAGATCCATGGAGATAGCATTCAGATCTAAGTAAGGAAGATCTATGGGCAGATCCTGGGAAAATCCCAGATCCCTAGTCATGTGACCACTGACCAAAAAGGTACTCATAAGAATAGCCAGACCCCAGGCTAGGGTTACCTAAAAAGGAGTATCTTTCCCATGATTATGTGAAATGAAAATGGTGGGTAAAAATGGTGGTTGTGCAAGATGCATAATAAAAAGCAAATGTCAATGCATCTTGTATTACACTAGGCCTGGGTAGAGACTAATGTAGACCTTATAGTCTAGGCTAGGGATAGGGGAAGGCTCAATAGTGGTTAGTCTTAGAGCATGAAGGTCAGGTATAAACATGGAATAACACTAATAGTTTCTTAGTGGAGATTAGGGATAAGACAAGAATGCTAGAGCTTGTTAAGAATCTGTGGTAATATCTGCCAATGAAGAGTCCCAGGTGGGACAGAGAGCTCAGATAATGCTTAGAGAAAGCAAGGTGGAATAGGGCAGAAATAGCATAAGAGACATAAGAGAGAAAGCATGCTACTTGTGTAATATGACAGTTAAGGTTTAGACTCAGTTGAATAAGTCAAGTAACGTGACTAAGCTAAGTAAGTAATCCATGTAGAAATGGATGAAATATGTTGAAAGCAGACTATGAGTAATATCCACTAACTAGAGGAATATTCTGGAATAAAAGAAGTCTGAAGGTTTTAGAGCAAAACAAGAAGGTATCAGAGACATGTGAAGTTAGAAGCTAGAATGAGAGAAGAAAAAGAATAGACCAATAATAATATCTTGGAGACAAATGGAAATGTCAGTGATAATAGAATCAAGGCATGTCAGACTGAAACTGAAGAATAATGAGAAGACATAAGAGTCAAAACAGGAAAGTGAAAGAAACAAGAGTGAAAGAAAGTATGGAGTTGAAATGGAATAGTCTGGAGGGAATAATGTGAGAACTAAGATATAATAAGTGACCAGAAATGGAACAAAGCTAAAGTTAGAATAGAGTGGAAAAGAAAAATAAAGGGTTAGAGAAATTGTAATAATACTAGGGTAAGATGAAAATGAGTATAACTGGAGTGAGGTGGAGTACTAGTGGGAAGGCCAGAGTTACATGGAGGAGAATCAGGGACTAGTCTAGCTTACTGACAAGCACTGAGTGCAAAAAATCAAGTAGAAGCTAGGTTAAAATTGGATTTGGAATGCAGAATATAACAGTATTAAAATATAATAAAGTAAAAAAGAAAGGCAAAAGAGAT
>JBBPJW010000163.1:0-50921 GCA_038088935.1 Pulveroboletus aff. viridisquamosus
GATGTGGGAGAATGGAAGTGCACAGGAATAGATCAATGAAAGTAGCAAGGCTGCCTGGAGGCCAAGGAGATCCAATCTGGATCTCTGCCACAGATCAGATCCTAATCTAGATCAAGAGATCAGATATCATCGGAAGATCTGGATCTCATCTGAGATCTGCCACATTATGTGACCAATACCTTTGTGCAAGGGAATACTCTGAATAAAGAACTTAGCCTTAGCCTAGGGTTTGCCTCATTAGGCAACTTGTTCGCACAATCACATGCAACTGATCACATGACCAGCGCATCTTGTGCTCTACAGTTCCCACGGTCACGTGAGACCATTGTATTAGGCTTGAGCTGTAACACATAGAGGCTCCTTGCCTGGGTTGCATTCCCACCACAGTAAATCTAGGAGGGGGGTTGCAGGGAGATCTAGGACAATATTGATTGTTGGGATTTGCAGGAGAGAATCTAGAAGGAAAGGAAGGAGAACCTCAAGTGTTGCAGTGATCTACTGCTCTAGCCTTGTAACTCAAGGTGCTCCTTGATGGACACTTCTAAGTCTATCCTGGGAAGCTGGTAGAGCTTTTATGCTAGTGGCCCCTAACTAGGCAGTAGAGAGAATGTATGAGATCCTGGGCCCTTGTATAAACCATAGCCAGCAGCACTAGTGAACTAGCCTATATAACCAGCCTAAAGGTCAAGAAAGCAAGACTGGGTTTTCCCAGCTTGCACCCCCTGCCTTATATATTGCCAGGATCTGTGCACAGACCATGTACAGGGGGCCTACTCTAAGCTATGCTATCTATGGACACCAATAGCACTACTGGCTCTATTAAATAAGTAAGGAAAATGCATGGGGCAGATATGAGAAGTGAGGCAGTGGCCTCATGGATCAAGGGACTGGAATGGAAGAGGAACCACACCATGAGGATGTGGGAGAATGGAAGCACACAGGTATTCAGATAGGAGTAAGGCATGGCCATCATAAGGCTAAGGAGATCCCATCTGGATCTCTGTCACAGATCAGATTCTAATCTAGATTGTAAGATCAGATATCATCAGATACTGGATCTAGGTCTTATCTGAGATCTGCCACATCATGTGACTGATACCTTGTGCAGGGGAATACTCTGATATAAAGGACTTAGCCTTAGCCTAGGGTTATTTTTATAGGGATACTCATTCATATGATCACATGCTCCTGGTCACATGACTATGCAACCATTTGCATCATGTGCTCAACAGTTCCCACAGTCACATGCTATGAACTGTCATGTTCACTAGTCATGTAACATCAAGGATTATTAAATCTTGTTTGAAAGCATCCCATGGCTATAATGGGTGACTATCCATCCTTGTCTTAAATCTCGAGTCTTCCTTGGTAAATGCCCTATTCCTTGATACTAGAGATCCACTGAGGCTTTTGGCTAGTGGCCCCTAACTAGGCAGATGAAGAGAAGGGATGAGACCTGGGCCCTTGTGTATAAACCAAAGCCAGACAGCATATAAGAGCTGAAGAGGGATCCCTTTTTGGAATCAAGCCTTAGATTATGCTGTATAATCTGGACCTAAGTCACAAGAGGGCAAGACTAAGGAAATCCAGCCTTGCATCTCCTGCCTTATATATTGCTGGTGGCCATGCATGGACCAACCACAGGAGACCTACCCTAAACAGTACTATCTATGGTCACCAATAGCTAAAGGGCCTCATGACTAAGTAATAGATATGAAGGGGCATGGATTGGGTGAGGGAGTGAGGGAGTGGCCTTGTGGATAGGGGATGGTAAAGGGGAGGCTGCCACACCATGAGGATGTGGGGAAATGGAAGTGCACTGCCCTGATTCTATAAAAGTAGCATGGCCACCATAAGGCCAAGGAGATCCATTGGATCTCTGCCACAGATGCAGATTCTAATCTCCATTAGAGATATCATTGGGTACTGATCTAAGATCTCATCTGAGATCCAGCCACATATCATGTGACCTCACAAATGCCAGGGGGATACTCTAAATGGATGCTAACCTTAGCCTAGGGCTTGCCTTGTAAGGCTACTCATTTCCACAATCATGTGGTCTGAAGTCTCTCATGATCACGTGTGACTGCATGTTAGGCTGGAGCCATAACAATGGCTGGATTTTCTCTTTCAACTGCCAACCTCTCAAAAGCCCATTCTATTATTCTAAATTGTTCTACCTGTTCATGGTAGATTCTCTTTAACCCTTGTAGCAAGGCCTGTAAATATATCCTATATTGGATCTGTCTCCGCATAAGCTGTACTACATGCTTATTGAAAATCTCCAAATCTTTTCTAAGGACCTCAAAATTCTGGAGATAAGTGTTAACAGATAAAGAGTGAGAAAGGGCTTCTATTTTCTTTAGAGCTTCATAAGCAAGTTCTTCAATGTGAAAGTAGTCTTTTATTTCTTGCCACAAAGTCCCAAAAAGGGGCCATGCTATATCTCCTTGAATGTTTCCTTAACTGTCAGTAGAGTCTTTCAGATCCAAATACTTTTCCATTGTGATTTGAGCAAACCCTGCTGCTTTTCCCTCCAATCTGGATAGTACTGCTGCCAACAGGCCTCTTCTACTCTTCCATTCTTGTTCCAGCACCCACACTCTCATTTTCACTGCCCATAACCTCCATTTTCTTTGATCCCTATCCCAATTTCCTGGATTAGCTATCTTCTTTTCCCCTATCAAATTCTTTAACGTTTCTTTAAAATTCAATCACCCTCCAGATATCTTCAATGGTGATGGTTGCTGGGGTGAAAATAAAAAGGGTACCCACTGGGGTTGCTGGGGGTTCTGGAAAGGGGATTCTTCCTAAGTAACAAATGACAAACCCTGGGGATAATTTGAACTCATAAAAAGGAGAGATAATGATTCTTGTTAAGAAGACTGGGGGATTGGTGAATCTAACTGTATGTCCTGCTCTACTCCTTTGCTGCTCTCCTCTGTGTCATATATCTCTTGATCTCTTGGGGCTAACATCTTGTTTCTTTAAATGATAAAGAATAGGTTCTCCACAGACCTTTCTAAGTCACTTTGAGGGAGAGTGAAGCTTATCTGATGATCTAAGTGACCTAAGCCTTTCCAAGGCTGCTACTTTCCTATCTCTCACCTTCTTGGTCTTAAAGTCCTGCTGGACCTGGTAATTGAATGCTGTAAATCTCCTAGTAAAGGATTCTGCTTCTAGCAGATTGTCCTCAAATCCTAATACTGCTTTACTGATAAAATCAAAGAGCCATTTCTCATGCCTCCAAAGATAAGTTTTTCTGGCTATTATATAGTGTTACGATCCTATCGAACACGACGGTCAGCACGTGATCGTGAGAGCTTCATAGCATGTGATGTGCTGGTCACCTGATCAGTTGCATGTGATCATGCGAACGAGTTGCCTATCAGAGCTCAACCCTAGGCTATGATTAAGTCCTTATTCAGAGTATCAGAGTATTCCCCCGGCACTTATGGTATCAGTCACGTGATGTGGCAGATCTTCAGATGAAGATCCAGATCGTACCTGATGACATCTGATCTGTTGATCTAGATTAGGATCGATCTGTGGCAGAGATCCAGATGGGATCTCCTCGGCTTCCTGGCTGCCATGCTTCATTCATTAGATCGGTATCTGTGCTTCCCTTCCATTCCTCCCACATCCTCATGGTGTGGTCTTCTCTTCTGATACATCCCTTACCCGTGAGGCCACTGCCTCACTCCTTCCATCCGCCCTATGCCCTTCCATATATCTATATCGGTAACGAGGCCCTTACGCTATTGGTTCACATAGATAGCACGTTTAGGGTAGACCCTCTGTACATGGTCTGTGCACCAGACCTGGCAATATAAAAGGCAGAGGGTGCAAGCTGGGTTTCCCCAGTCTTGCTCTCCTTGTCGATTCAGCTGAACTGGCACCTGGTGAAGTATCCTCACCTAATACCGGCCATATCAAGGTTCAGTGGCTAGGAGCCATTAACGACTCACCAAGGCACAGCCTAGTTCGTAGCCACTAGAACAAAAGCTACAGAAGACCGTAACCGGAGCGTACACCAAGGACAGACCAAAACCGAAACCGAAACCGAACTGGATCATTGAGATCAGAACATATAGTAAGGAGTGACCTCATAACTTTTCCTGTCCTATAGTACTAACTGGTAAAAGAGTCTTGCACAAGTAAAACAGCAGCAGCCATTCTTTCCTTGTGTCTTGATGCTGACCAGTAAATGCTCTTCCTAAGAGCTGTGGTTTTGTGCTAGTACCACAGAGAACTAGGCAAAAGAAATAAGAGAAGAGTCAAGTGCCTTGTATAAAGCCCTAGAGTTCAAGTGCACAAGACTGGGAAATTCCGGCTTGTGCCAGCCCTTTATATATGGTACAGGTGTGCACACAGACCATGTAACTAGGGTCTGCCCTAAAGTATGCTACAGTAAGCAGTTCAATGGCAATAAGAAAGTGAGCACTGTAGCTGTTATAATCACTTTTTCATTTTCACATCACATGGCCCTGGGAACTCTTACCTTTTCACCTTTTCACATCTTCACATTTCACAATTCTAGAACATTCCAGACCATGACATTATTACCTGGCAGATACCATGAGATACTACTAAGGTACTCAATCCTTTATTGCCATTGGACTGCTTACTGTAGCATCCTTTAGGGCAGACCATAGTTACCTGGTCTGTGCACATCTTTGTATCATATATAAAGGGCTGGCACAAGCTGGGTATTCCCCAGTCTTGCACACTTAAGCTCTAGGGCTTTATACAAGGCACCTGACTCTTTCTCTTAAATTTCTTTTGCCTGGTTCTCTGTGGGCCTAGTCAAAACCACAGCTTTAGGAATAGTGTATTCACTGGTCAGCAATGAGACATAAGGATAAGACAGCTACTGCTATTTCAGTAGTAGTACCTTATAATAACTGCCAGGCAATAATATCATGGTCTGGAATGTTCTAGAATGTGAAATGTGAAAGTGTGAAGAGTAAAAAGGTAAAGAGGTGAAAGGGTGAAAGTTCCCAGGGTCACATGATGTGAAAATGAAAAAAATGATTATAATACCTATAGTCCTAGCTTCCTAGCTTTATTTCTATTCTGAAATTGCATTTCTATCTCCTATCAGAATCTATCCTCTTTCTTTTTCATTTTTTCTATCTGTTTCCAGAGTTTAAGGTTGCAGTGTGAAGCTTCTAGAGTCTAGGGCTTAACACAGTGGGGTGGTTATTATAGCACTGTATAATAAAGCAACAGAGATCTGTATCTGCATGAATGTAAATATAATGGTTGAATGTGAGGAGTTCATTAATGAGTTGCCAGTGGCAAAAGTATAAGTGAAATGGGTGACTACCTGTCCTACCTTGATACTCAAGTTGATCTTGGTGGATACTCCTAATCTATCCTTGATAACTGCTGAGGCTTTTGATCTAGTGGCTCCAAACTAGGCAAAAGGGAAAGAGGTGAGACCTGGGCCCTTATATAAACCAATAAGTCAGACAGCAAATAAGAGCAGAGATGGGATCCTTCTTGGATCAGGACTGAAGATCAATGCTATAGATCTAGTCAAGAGGTCAAGTGAGCAAGACTGGGTTTCCCTAGCTTGCACCCCCTGCCTTATATATTGTCAGAATCTGCACACAGACCATGTACAGGGAGTCTACCCTAAAGTGTGCTATCTGTGGTTACCAATAGCATAAGTAGCTCTAGTCCTCTAATAGATATATGAGATGATAACATGGGGCAGCAATGAGGAGTGAGGCAGTGGCCTCATGGATCTAGAGAAGGGAATGGAAGAGAAGCCACACCATGAGAATGTGAGTGGAATGGAAGAGCACAGGTACTGATCAATGAGATGGGCATGGCCATCATAAGGCCAAGGAGATCCAATCTGGATCTCTGCCACAGATCAGATCCTAATCTAGATCAAGAGATCAGATATCATTGGAGGGATCTGGATCTCATCTGAGATCTGCCACATCATGTGACTGATATCTAATGCCAGGGAAATACTCTGATATAAAGGACTTAGCCTAAGCCTAGGGTTTGCCTTGTAAGGCTACTTGTTCACATGATCATGTGCTCCTGATCACATGACCAGTTGCATCACATGCTCTACAGTTCTCATGGTCACATGCTGACTGTCATGTTAGGTTGGTACCATAACAATAAGCATAAGTATTATGACTCTGAATTTCAAAGGCTACACCTAGATACAGGAAGAGAGAAGGAACTCTGAGAAAACACAAAAGGAGGCTCTGTAGAGAAGCAACCAAGAAGAAAAATGACAAAGAAGGACTTGAAAGAGACTTGGACTCAGGCAACTAAAGAATAGACCTAAAAAGAGCTGAAATCCAAAAAATTACTTAAAGCAAAGTACAAAGTGATCAAATCTGAAGAGATTTGACTACCTATACCTGCCCCATATATATGGCCCAGGGTAGTGCACAGATTATCTACACTAAGCCTACCCTAAGCTACTGCTAACTATGGATACCACTAGCAGTAAGAGTGCACTATTAAATAGGAGAAGTAAAGGCATGGAGCAGATAAGAAGAAGTGAGGCAGTGGCCTTGTGAATCAAGGGTAAGAATGGAAGAGAATGAAAGACTCATAATAGAAGATCAGAGTTAAACATGAAAATGGGGATTTCTGCCACAGATATGATAAGATGCAGATTCAAGATCCATCAGATCCATGAAGATAGCATCAAGATCTTGATAGGGAAGATCTAGGGCAGATCCTGGGAATAACCCAGATCCCATATTATATGACCACTAACCATGAAGATACTTGTAAATAGTCCAACCTCAAGTTAGGGTTTCCTAAAGAGAAGTATATTTCCTATGATTACATGATAAAAGTGGTGATTATGCATGATACATAATAATAAGTGGGGTTGAACTGGGGATTCTAGGCCTTGAAGTGCCTTAAGTTGTAGCTCATCTGAGACAACATGTTTGCAAATAGTATATCAGATTATAACATTGACAAGTTAAACAAAGAGGTTATTAGAAAGAAGGGTAACATTTAAGTTGTCAGAGTCTTTATCAGGGCAGAGATTAGGACAGCAAGAAAGTATGTTGGGTCTGGCAAGAGAAATGCTGGGAATATGTATGAGTTGGATGTTGTAGTTGGCCAGATTAAGCAGCCAGCAAGCCTGGTTGTAGTTCAAGTACTAAGGAGCTTTAAAGTAGGTAAGATTTTTATAATTAGTAAAAACCTGTACTAAATGAGTGGCTTCAAGGAGATAGTATCACCAGGTTTTGAGAACCCAGATAATAGTAAGAAGTTTCCTGTCATAAATGTTATAATTATGTTTAGCAGGGTTAAATAATTGAGAGAGATAAGAAATTGAATACCATTTGCCATTGGCATTGGTTTGTAAAAGGATCCCTTCAAAAGCAAATTTATAGATATTAGTGGTAATAGTAAAGGAATAATGTAAGTTGGGGAGCTAAAAAATGGGTTTTAATAGGAAAAGAGCTTGAGGAAGTCAAATGTGTTATGTATGCCAAGATTGATGTGCCACAAGCTTATAAAGAGAAAGGTTTTTTGATAAAGGGGAGCTAGAGTTAACACTAGTAGATACAAGTGCTCAAAGCTAAGAGCTCTGAGATAATAATGCTATAGTATTTATATGCTATAGTATGTGCATGGACCAAGTCCCTGATAGGAACATTCCCATATATGTGGCATGGGGACCAAAAAGAAGAGAAGCTTCTGTGAAAACCATCAAGGGTCTTTGCTTTTGAAATGAAAGTGAAGAGATGAAAATGAAAGAAGTACTGGAAATGAAGAAGAATTCTGTAGAGTCTAAAGACATGAGATTAACCCTATGCTCTAAGTCAGATAACTTATCACATGCCCTGATAAGATAAAAGATTAGATAACCATGTGATAAAGATAAGATAAGATCACATGATCAAGAAAAGAAAAAAATATGTCATAACAAAATGTCTATTTTTGTTGATCATTCCAGCTTCATGGACTATTTTCTTAATAAAGTCTACAAGAAGTTATACTATGCTGGAGTAGTGGTGAATAAATCATTTATAGAAATTAGTAAATTCCAAAAAGAAGTGAGTATTCTTGAGTTTCTGAGGTTTGGGCCATTTCACTATTCCATCAAGCTTGACTGCATCCATGGCAAGCTTACCAGATTGGACAATTATTCTGAGATACTCTACCTCTGTGCTGGCAAAGGTACATTTCTCCAGTTTTAAGAGAAGATTAAAGTCTATTATACATTGGAGTACATATTGGATTTATAGTTGGTATGTCTCTTTGTCTGGAGAAGAGATTAGTAAGTCATTTATGTAGATAAATAACCATTTTTCAGTAATTATGTTGTAGAATGAATTATTCATGAATTACTGGAGTATAGTGGATGAGTTGGTTAATCTGAAGAACATGATGGTGGATTCAAAGAGCCTTTTATGCATAATAAAGGCTGTCTTCCATTGGTATCCATCCTTGATTCAGACATTGTTATACCCTCATCAGATATTAAATTTTGTAAAAACCTTTGCATCTTTTAGCTTGTTAATGAGGTCTGATATAAGGGATAATGAGTAGGCATCACATATTATATGTTCATTTAGATATTAATAGTTCTGACAAGGGCAAAGGTGACCATATTTCTTCTTTTTCAAGAAGAAAGAGAATACTTGAGATAAGTTGGAGGATCTAATCTTTCCTGCTCAGAGATTTTCTACTAGAAAATTCTCTGTTACTTTTCATTTATCAGTGAATAGGAAGTATATCTTTCTTATCTTGGGTTGAAAGGTTTTCTAATGGTTAATTTTGTAATCATAGGGGCAGATTGGAGAAAGCTGATCTAGACTTTGGAGCATGTTGGAAAAAACCTGTGAAAATAAAATATAGGCTTCTGAAAGAATTGTCTTCTTTTTCAAATTCTTGGCAGCTATAGCTAAATCTGTTGACATAATAGCTACAGTGGCAGTGTATGGAAATAGTGGAGCAGATTCCAAAATCTGCTGTAAGTGTCAAGTGGAAATAAATGCCATGGTGGCCTCCATAAGTAAGGTTTTGTTTAGAAAGTGAAGAAGAAGTTTGTTGTCTTCTTTATTAATGGTTATAATTTGCATGGGTGATGCCACAGAGGATTGTGAATTAGAATATCTGGCAAATTAGTGATATTTGAAGGCATCTTGATTTATTATTTCTCCAAGGGCAATGGTTTTCTGCTTTCAATTGATGTTCAGGTTGGTTAATTTCAACCTGGGTAGGCCCAGGATAATATTTTCCCAGCTGTAGTTTATAACATAGAATATAATGGTTTGATGTTTGCCAGAGAAATTGAGTATTAGCTGGCACATGTAAGTAATATGCCTGGTAGCATTAATAGAAGCATTAACATTTTAAACTTTAATAGGTATGGGTAGCTTCTTAAAGGGTAATTGATGCATCTGAATGAATTATTTATTAATGGAGGATATCTCCATGCTGCTATTGATTAGGGCATGGGTAACAACATCTTGTTTCTTGGCCATGGAAATTCTAATGAATATTCTCATAGATTTCTTGGAGAATAATACTAGTATAGGGGTACAAGAAGAAGAAGGGGAAACTTGCATTGTAAGAGTTTCCCAAGTCAAAAATCCTTTATAACAACTTATCTAACCTCACTGCTTCACTCTTCTCCACTTTTACTTTCCCAATCCTCAGTGACTTGCTGTGCTCTTGGGATCTTCTTTGACAGTTCTTTAGCAGGTTTAGTAGGGAAATTTGGGCAATTAATGTTATAATGACCAGGTTTTTGACATCTAAAATAAAGATGGTTTTGAATGCATTTATCTGAGGTTAAATTGGAAATTTGAACAGTGTCAATGTTCATAGCATTGAGGTCTTTCTTAGATTTGAAGGGAAAGAGGGTCAAAGCAGAGTTTTATGAGTATACTTGAGGGTGTTTTTGACATTGTTCTATGAATTGAGACTGCTTATGAGTTCCTTGGAAGTATTTGGCCTTGATGTATCACTTATCTATGGTGGTCAGAACTTTCTCCATGCTGTTAATCCTCCTTATAATTCAGAAGGTGATGCCAGTCTCATAGTAGTTAATTAACACATTGTAATTAGAGATATTAGCAATGGCAACATGGTTCCGAAATTTAGTGGTATATTCAGCAAGAGTAGAGGTCCATTCTCCTTTTTAGTTCTGAATCATATGGTAATTAGCCAACCAGTGCAAAGTGGCATTGATTATGTCCTGCTACTTGAAGGCAGCAAGGAATTTGGTGGTAAAGTTGGCAAAGATGCCTATATTTGTTATGCACCTCAAGATTGAAGTGCCACAAGCTCAAATAAGGGAGTTTTGTTGAGGGGAGCAATAAGTTAACACAAGTAAGATACAAGTGCTCAAAGCTAAGGAATATAGGGTAAGAAGCAACTAGTTTATATAGTTCAGTATTCTATGTATGGACCATGACTCTAATGGGAACTTTCCCATACATGAGATGTGGGAATCAAAAAGAAGAGAAGACTGTGTGGAAATCATCAAGGGACCCTGCTTCTGAGAAATGGAAAAAAAAGGTGGAAATAAAAGAAAAAGCAGAAATAAATACAATCCTGCAGGATCTTAAGGCATGAGGCTAACCCTAAGCCCTGGGCCCAAAGACCCATCATATGCCCTGATAAGATAAAGATTAGATAACCATGTGGGAAAGATAAGATAAGGGCACATGATTAAAAAAAGAAAAATAGCATTATAACAATATTAACACTGATGGAAAAGATTATGTGTCTTCTAAATGTAATAGCTTATAAAAGGGTGGATCCCTTAATTATGTAAGAGAGGGCATAGGTGAATTTCTTTGGCTCAGAGTTATAGACTGTGGTATTGACTGCAAGTGTTATAATGCATATTTTCCTCTTTATTTCATTTTTTACCCTTTTGCATTTCCCTTGCACTCTTCACATAGTCACATTACATGACTCTATCACCACTTCACCATGTCACCACTTCACCATGTCACATCTTCACTAGATCTAGACTAATCTTGAAATAGCAGCAGCAGTTCTAACCTCATGTCTGACCAGTAAATGCTTTACTAAAGCTGTGGTTTTAGCTAGACCTACAGTGAACTAGGCAAAGAGAAGAGGAGTCAAGGCCTTGTATAAAGCAGAAAGCTCAAGTGTGCAAGACTGAAAAAGTACCCAGCTTGAGCAAGCCCTTTATATATGATACAGAGATGTGCACAGACCAAGTAACTAAGGTCTGCCCTAAAGTATGCTACAGTAAGCAGTCCAATGGCAATAAAGGAGTGAGTACCTTAGCAGTACCTCATAGTATCTGTCAAATAATGATGTTATGGTCTGAAATGTTCTAGAATGTGAAATATGAAGGTGTGAAATGTGACAATGTGAAAAGGTGAAGTAGCGAGAGTTCACAGGGTCACATGATGTGAAAATGAAAAAGTAATTATAACAAATCTAGCCTATAATCTCAAACCATCTGTATTCCTCATGTATTTCTAAACTTTTACTCTCTTTCTGCCATTGGACAGCTTACTGTACACTACTGTAGGGCAGGGCACACCCTTCTGGTCCATGCTCAAGATGCAATAGTATAAAAGGGGTAGAAGTCCAAGCTGGAGTTCTTCAGTCTTGTATACTTGAATCTATAAGATTTTCACAAGTTTCTTGACCCAATATTCTTCTTGCCTAGTTCTTCTAGCCTCTAGTCCAAAGGCTAGGCTTCAGCAGTAGTCTCAGCAGCAGCAAAAGCACATATCAAGAACATAGGTGTAGTTGCTGAAGATCTTGCAGTATAACACTTTCCAAGGTGGTTTTCTCTTGCTATTGGTCTAGATCCATAACAATTGCTTAGCCTTGGCTCTAGTGCTGTCAAAGGCCTCAGGTGCTCCCAGATGGAGTTTGAAGGGTTTGAGAAGAACATGGGGAAAGGCAGGATAGGTGACTTGTTGCTGTGGAGTAGACAAGTTAAAAAGTCTGTGATAGAATATAGGGATAGACAAGGATAGAGTTTGTTGGCAGATAAAAGTGAGAGAGAAGAGATTATGAGCTAGATCATAAATATTGTCTTGTTCCTGCTAAAATGTAATGGAAATGTCAAAGAGCTCATTGAGAGTATCTTAGAGAAAAAACAAAGGATCAGGGTGGTCTAACTCACTTTCAGAGTCAGATTGCTCAGATTGAGTATAAGAATGGCCCCAGAGGGGATTCAAAAATAAATAAGAAGGTGTAATGGTAGTGGTTAGTGTTGCAAACCATGCAACAACCACTTTCCACTTCACGTGATCATGGGAATCCCATTCCTATTCAGGCTAAACCCTAGCTTAGGACTTGCATATATTCTACGAGTACTCATAAGGTTAGTGACACGAGGCGCATCTACGGATCTTCTCTAGATCTCCACAGATCTTCCCCGATCCTGGATCTCGGATCTCATCTGTCGGATCTGACAGATCTGATCTCATCTGTGGCTAGAGATCCCCATCCTCGTTGTCACCATACCTCTTACCTTCCATTCCCCCACTTCATTCATATCCGATACATGCATTTCCCTTCCTTCTTACACGAGGCTGCTCTCATTCTGCCATTGGCTAGCTTACTGTACAACCTTAGGGTAGGCACTCATGTACCTGGTCCATGCACTCCCTAGAGTAGTATAAGAAGGCTGGCTATGGGTGGTAAAGTCCCTCAGACTTTATCACTTTGTAGTATCAGCATTAGCAGATTGCGCTTCTCAGGAAACCAGGCCCTTCAAGGGAACAGTAACCAGAAAGCCTCGAGTTCTTACGTGTCTCATCCGAGTCCTCTTCGTCATACGTCGTCTTCAAGAAGTATTCCTCAGTTGCTCCTCATCTGAGCCACCTCTAGGGTTTATTCTCAGTGTCACTCCTCTTCCAGCTTCGTCTAGGTGTAGCCTCTGGTTTCCAGAGTCATAACAGTTAGTACAACAATAATATCCACACTAGGTTAAAAACACTACTTTTTTTGTTGTGTCTGACCCAGATAAAGTCAGACATGGCCCTTTAACAGAGTATACAAAGGGTTTACAGGCAAGAGGGCAAGAAAAACAACCTGCACTTGCTAAGTCATGAATAAGAAAGTCAGCTGGATGCTGGAGCAGTCAACAAGCAGGCTTAATACTATAGAGTAATATTAGAGACCCTAAGTATGCAGGTAAAGAATATGGAAAGGTAAAAGTAGTGTAAGAAGACAAGAGATAAAGTACACTACTTTATACTACAGGATTGGCCATTGTTTGCTTAAAGGAGAAGCAGGATTTACATAGGATTAGTGAAAAAAGGGGTTGTCTAATGAAGCATAACAAATAGAATAATAAAGCACATTATAAATATGAAATAAGAAGATAAGATGCACTTTGTAAAATTTGCAATGGGTATTATGCATTTAGCAGAACACTGATGATCTTGTTACATGATCATGAGACTTTGTTGCCAAAACAAAAATAATTCTAGGTTTGGATTTGATTCTTTATTCAGAGTTTACCCTGCATTTCAGTATCAATCATATAATATGGCAGATCTCAGATAAGATCTAGATTTGATGCTAATGATATCTGATCTAATGGATCTAGATTAGAATCAATCTGTGGCAAAGATCCAGATGGAGATCTCAATGGCTTTATGGCTACCTGGCCATATTCATATCTGCCTTTACTGTATGCTTTTCTTTCATTCTCTCATATCCTCATGGTGTGGTTCCTCTTCCTTTATTCTTGATCCACAAGACCACTGCCTTATTCCTACCCTCTGCTCTATGTCTTCTTATTTATTAGCAAGAGCACTTACTATCATTGGTAGTTATAAATAAGTAGTTAGTTATCCTGTATATTGGGGCTGTGTCCCTAGGCAATATATATACAGGGTGGTAAGGACTTGGGGTTTCCCCAGTCTAAACCTCTTGTAACATTCACTTGTCTTATAGGGAGTTTCCACCCATTCTTTTCTTTGCCTAGTTAGGAGCTCTAGTCTCAAAAGCTTATCTTGTCATCATTGTTATGGGCCTTTACCACTTACTGGTTGGTTTGTGTGATCATACTCTTGGGATGCATAACAATGGAGATTTGCAAAGAGGTCCAAAGTACTGGAAGTAGCAGCAGAGAAGTAAAGAAGATGCAAAAAGATAAAGGAAAAGAGAAAATGTAATAAGAGGTCTTTGAGTATGTTATGGCTCTGGATCCCAGAGGCTAAACCTAGATGAAGAGTGAGAGGAGGAACACAAAAGGGAAAACCTAGTGGAGGCTCTGGAGAGAAGCAATCAAGGAGGGATTGATGAAGGAGGACTTAGAAGAGACTCATGCCCATGCAACTATGGGTCTAACCTTGAAAGGATTAGAATCCAAAGAAGTGCTTAAAGCAAGATATGAAGTGATCAAGTCTGAAGAGACTTGACTACCTGTACCTGCCCCTTATATATGGCCTAGGAAGATGCACAGACCAACTACTACTAACCTACCCTAAGATGCCACTATCTATGGACACCAATAGTAGTAAGGTTGCACTATTAAATAAAAGAGGTAAAAGCATGGAGCAGATATGAAGAGTAAGGCAGTGGCCTCATGAATCAAGGGAAGGAATGGAAGAGAAGAGGAGATCTTGTAATGGAAGATCAGGGTTACACATGAGAATGGAAATCTCTGCCATAGATAAGATCATAGAAGTAGATCCAAGAATCCATCAGATCCATGGAGATACTACCAGATCTAGATAGGGAAGATCCATGGGCAGATCCTGGAAAGATCCCAGATCCTAGTCATGTGACCACTGACCATAAGGTACTCATAATAAATAGCCAAGCCTCAGATTAGGGTTAACCTGAAAAGGAGTATCATTCCCACAATCATGTGATGTGAAAGTGGTGGTTGCACAAGGTGCATAACAGAGTAATTCCAGACATTTCTGAAAATCATCAAATAGTTTAGTAGCAGATTCTGATCAGACAGGACTTGACTTCATCTTATATGGTGTGCTCTTGCATAGCCTTGATATCCCAATTTGCAGAGAGTTATAGATAGTAAAGAAGAGCCTGCTCAGAGCTCAACAAAGAGATAGATAAGATAAAGAGTGTTAGGTCCAGTCTTAAAAAGCAAAGTTATCAAAACTCAAGGAAAGTAGCCAATAGGCTGGTTATAATTTCCAGCAGGGCTAAAGGGTTAGAGTGAGTCAGAAAACTCAGATCAGATAGGGATAGTAACAATAGCAAAGTTATTGCTTATTCCAAGTCAATATTAAGCCATAATGGAATAATGCTAAAAACTCTGAAGTAATCTAAAGGGTCAGAGAGTAAGTCTAAGGTTCAGTCAGAGTAAGAATGAACAGACATAAATGTGGGGTGTTTCTGTTGATATTCAAACTAAAATACTATATGCAAAGATACCATATTTATAGCAGGAATTTACTAAGGAGAAATGGAAATAAATAAGAAGTTGTTATAGGAATGAAACATAAAGCATTATCTTCTAGAGACAAATGAAGATGGGATTGAAGGTGTCTAAGAGTAACTGATGACAGGTATTATTATAATGTGACAGTTGAATATAAAACTGAAACAAAAGACAAGAACTAATGTCAAAAAAGCAGAATTAGAATGGAGTAGCTTTGAAAAAGCTAAAGCAAGGACCAAAATATGATAAGTAGAAATCATCAGTCAAGAAACAAAGCTAAAGTCAGAATAAAAGCAGAAAAGAACTGGAGGGTTGGAGAAACTCATACTAATAATTGGGGAGAAGAGCATGAGTATATTTAAAATGGAATAGAAGAGTATTAGAATGCTGGAGTTTTATCAAAAAGGACTAGAGAGCTAAAGTAGCTTTGGCAAGCACTAAGTACAAGGACCAAGCATAAGCTAAATTAGAATTGGGTTAAAAAGATATTGTTATAACTTTGAATTCCAGGGACTATATCTAGATACTGAAGAAAAGAGAAGGAACACAAAAGAGAAACTTCTATGGAGACTCTGAAGAGAAGCAACTGAAAGATGGTGTGAATAAGAAGGAATTGAAAGAGTCTTGAAGCTCATGCAACTATAGGCTAGCTCTAAAAAGGGCTGAGATTCAAAAAAGTGCAAACTGCAAAGTACAAAGTAATTAAGTCCAGAGAAACTTGACTACCCATACCTGTCCCTTATATATGGCCCAGGGTGGTACACAGACCATGTACACTAAGCCTACCCTAGACTACTGCTAACTATGGACACTATTAGTAGTAAGAGCATACTATTGAATAAGTAAGAAGAAAATATGGAGCAGAAATAAAGAAGTAAGGCAGTGGCCTTGCATATCAAGGGAAGAAATGGAAGAAAAGTCAGGAACTTGTAATGGAAAATCAGGGTCTTACTTAAGAATGAAGATCTCTGTCACAGATATAATAAAATCACAGATGCAGATTCAAAATCTATCAGATCCATGAAAATAGCATTAAAATGTTATGCACCACACTGAATGCAATCTAAATACCAACATAAACCAATAAGTAATAGACAATGACTAAAATGACAAGAGGGCTTTTAGGCTAGTGGCTCCAAACTAGGCTTGTGAGTCTCAAAAGGAAGTGGCCTGAGTTAACACCAAGACTAGGTGCTCAGACATAAAGAGTGTTATAGCTCCAGCCTAACACAACGGTCTCACATGACTGTGGGAACTGTAGAGCATGTGATGCGCTGGTCATGTGATCAGTTGCACATGATCGTGTGAACGAGTTGCCATATAAGGCAAACCCTAGGCTATGGTCTAAGTCCTATTCCTTATATCAGAGTGTTCCTTAAGCACACCTTAGTCATGATGTGGCAGATCTCTAGATGAGATCTGGATCTATCCAATGACATCTGATCTGTTGATCTAGATTAGGATCTGATCTGTGGCAGAGATTCAGATGGGATCTCCTCGGCCACCAGGCAGCCATACCTCTCAGGGCTAGTACTTCCTCTTCCATTCCATCCCTTAATCTGTGAGGCCACTGCCTTACCCCTACCTCACGATCTATGCATTCTTCATCTATCTATTAGAGGTACGAGCCCCTTACACTATTGGTGTCCATAGATAGCACACATTAGGGTAGACTCCCTGTATATGGTCTGTGCGCCATGTCTGACAATATATAAGGCAGGGGGTGCAAGCTGGGATTCCCCAGTCTTGCTCTCTTGACCTCTCCGCTAAACCAGCAGTAGCGATCTAAGGACTAATCCAAGTAGGATCCCCCTTTAGCTCTCACTTACTGTCCTAGCCCTAAAGTTTATACAAGAGACCCTTGGCTCCAACTACCGATTGCCTAGTTGTAGCCACTAGTTCAAAAGCTACACAAGAGAAGAGTTCAAGGAAGGAGCATACACCAAGGTGTTAGAGAATCAGAAGGCATAATGGGTAGTCACCCGTTTCAAAGAGAAGGGAGGACCCAAGTTAACACCAAAGTACTCAGATAAAGGGGAGTAAAAATACAAGTAATCAAAACTGGAGTAACTTCAGGTTCTGTCCACCCTGTATATATATTGCCAGGAGGCATAGCCTTAGTACAGAATGAGTAAGCTATTATCTGTGGACATCAATAGCAGTTATATCTCATATCTACTAAATAAGAAAAGACATGGAGTGATAAGTAAGGTATAAGGCAGTGGCCTTGCAAATTAGAAATGGAGAAAGAGAACCACAACCATGAGGATGTGAAAGAATGAAAGGGAAGCTCAGAGACAGCAGAGATAATAAAGGCATGCCACCATAAGGCCAAGAAGATCTATTTAGATTTCTGCCACAGATCAAATTCTAATCTATATTCTTTAGATTAGATGTCATTAGTATTGATCTAAGATCTTATTTGAGATCCAGCCATATCACATGACTATCTCATGAGTAAGGAATACTCTGATATAATAAATCAAATCTAGCCTTGGGTTTATCTTGTTATAGCAGGTAAGTCCCATGGTTACATGAGAAAACCATCAGTATTTGCTAAATACATAACATAAAATCTAGATAGGGAAGATCCAGGGCAAATTCCAAGTCACATGACCACTAACCATAAAGATACTCATAATAAGTCAGACTCTAGGCTAGGGTTACCCAATAAGAAGTATGTTTTCCATGATCACATAAAGTAAAAGTATAGATATGCATAAATGCATAATAGGAATGGAAAGTCAGTGTTGCAACTGGAGTTACATGAAAAAGAATAAGAGTGCTAAAAAATCTGGCTGGTAGTACTAAAATGTGAGTACTGAGGCATTAGCTAAGCAGAGACTTGCTAAAGGAATCAGAAATAGATTCAAATGTTTGAAATATAACATTTATTTCCTTTTTTATTTCTATTTTAACTCTTACCTCTTCCTACTACCTTTCAGTTTTAGTCTAATATTTCTTGATACTATTATCTTTGACATCTCCATTTATCTTCAAGATGCATTAACATTTGTCCTTACTTCTAAGACAACTTCAGTCTTATCTTCTTTTCTTACTTAGATTCTTTACTACTTTAGAACTATAAATACTATAACTCCTGTATGTAGTACCTTAGTTTGAATATCAATGAAAATATCCTCATCTTGACTTCATTTTTATTCTGATCAAGCTTCCCAGCTTACTCTCTAATCCTTTAATTTACTCCAGAGTATTTTTAAGCCTTAATGAAATTCTTAAGGAAATTCTAAGAGCTTAATTTCATTATGACTAGGCTTGATGCTCCTTGTCTTGCCTGTTTTTCATGTTGAATCATGAAACCACTCTTTTTTATATCTTTGACTTCTCCATAAATTAGAACACCAAGTTGCTGCAAGGACATATTATATAAGATGAAGCCAAGTTCTATTTGACCCAAGGAAAGCTTTCCTTAACCTTTTGGAAATATCCAAACTTTTTTGAAAGCCCCTAGAGCTACATTCTTATCCACAGGTTGAGCCACATTAGTGTGCTCAATTCCAGAGTTTGCTTTTGAAGGTTTCTTTCTCTATTACTCTAAGTCCTAATAGTATCTCATACTTAGAGCCTATCCCCTATATTGTTCCTATGGTTTAGCAGTATGCATGACCTAGAAGTTCTTTTTAGCACCTCAGGATTAGGTTTGACAGAGTTTAAGCATTTTAATGCTATTTTGACTCCAGTGCAAGCTACTCTGATTTATTAGTGTGATATCCAGTTGACACCCAGAGTGGTATACTGTTGAAACTACAGAATACTGCAGGTTATTTGTAGTCACTGTATATTAGATAGATAAGTAAGTGCTAACCTGCAGGATACTTGTAGTCACTAAGTATTCTAAGATAACTTATGGTCCGACATAGCTACTAGCTTATGTAAGCGGTAGAGCGTAGGTAATTAACATATTCCAACATATACTATAGAAATGTTCACTCCTTTGAGCTTCTGTGAACAACATAGGAACGGAGTCGAGTATCTTATGTGTGTGTAAGTGTGTCCTATTCACGCTTTTCGTCAATCGTCTATCTTTTGATACCTTTACATGGGCGCGTACAGGGAAAGCATTAGTCACGTGGATTTTTTATGTCGACCTTCGATCGTCCAAGTTGCCAATTCGCAGCCATACCGAGCGATGGTTGAGGTCACAGAACCCGAAGGGGTCAGAGAACGCCCCCAGAAGAGGATTCGCACTTCCATAAAACCTACACCACCGAAATCTACTCAAGCATCATCTAGCGATGCTCGCATATTTGTTCCCTTCCGCGCACTTGGACTGGTCACGAACCGCATACCATTTTTCTTGCAAACTCTTTCGCACAAGGGGGCGACAGAGGGGCCACGGGTACACATACTTACATGTCTTGGAAGGTCGTGGGCACTTTGGGAGGGAGGAAAGATGACCCTATTATTCGTTGGTGGGTGCGCTTGTTGAAACTGGCGGAATCCTCTCAAAAGGCTTCGGTTCAGGGCCTGAAGAAGTAGACTCGATCTCATGTTTAATCATGGATGGCGATGCGATTTGGGTGACGTCGGGCGTGTATGTCATCAAATATCTGCGAGGAAAAGAAGTATATATATTATTCCATGCCCTCAACTTTTATTAACAGATCTACAGGTCCACCGGGCTGCAAATCCACTAGGGACATCCCTGGCTTCCATCCTCATATTTGGGTCTGTCTTGCTTGCCCTGACGGAAGATGGAGAGCGAATGCTTGTATGGAACATCTCGCATGACGGTGAGGATAGTCACTCGTAATCATTCGCTCGCTTCTGATTTTACTCTAGGACCTCTGTTCTCCTGTATTATCCAGTTTGATATCGGTTTCACCGCAGCCACAGCACTGCATCCCGCAACTTATTTGAACAAAGTACTGGTAGCTAGTAGCGAGGGTGATTTGCAATTGTGGAATATACGGACGCAGTGAGTCTTCATCTCACGTATCTGCACCATTCACATTTGTACTGGTTTCAGGACGTGTGTACACAAGTATTCGAGCTCAAAACTACTAACGACTCAAGGCTTGGGAAATATGTTATCTTCCGCTATTACAGCATTAACACAATCACCCGCGATTGATGTCATAGGTATTGGCTTTACTTCCGGTGAAGTATCAATATATGACGTACGCGCCGATGAGAGGCTGATGAGAATGTTCATGGAGGGTGGCGCAATCAGAGGATTATCATTCCGAAATGGCAAGTACTCTGCTCCTGCAGACCATCGTTTCCTTATCCATCTCTGTCAAGATGGACACCAAGTCCTTGCCTCAGTGTCTTCTCACGGGCATCTAGCCCTCTGGGACCTGAATTCTGGTGGTCACCTTCTGCATCTCGTTAGGGGTGCTCATGACGGTGCCATCAGCGCAGTGGAATGGATACCTGGCCAGCCAATTTTGATAACGTCTGGTGAAGATAATTGTATTAAAGTACGTCTTGATTCATCGTTTTTCCGGACCTTATAACCGTGGACCAGCAATGGCTGTTCGACTCACCCACTGCCTCGCCACGGTTACTCAAATTCCGCTCGGGGCATCATGCTCCACCACATCTGATCAGATATTATGGGGAAGACGGCAAACAGCTCCTAACCGCCTCCGCTGATCGGAGCTTGCGCTATACTTCTGTTGTTCGTGACTCAAGATCATTTGAAATGTCCCAAGGTAAGCGTGACATTGCGACATTCACCTGAAAGGATTGATAGTGATTTGGGATAGGATCTCTTATAAAGAAGTCCGCGGCACTATCCAAACCCCTGGTATCACTGAAATTTCCTGCAGTCACATCCATTGCCCACTCGGTAATGCGGTCAAGAGATTGGGATGATGTTCTCACAGCACACACCGACGAGTTCCTGGTTCGGTCCTGGACAGTGTTGAATAAACGCCTAGGAAAACATACCTTGACCTGTGTTGGCGGTACTAAGCGAAAAAGTCCATCGAGTTATGTGAAGGTACGAAATTGTTGATTACTACACGACCATGACTTATGAAGTCTGTCTAGTGTGTTTGCGTGTCTGCATGTGGAAATTTTGGCTTTGCGGGCTTGTCGACGGGCGAGATTCACACGTGGAACATGCAATCCGGCCTGAAGCGGAAAACATTCAAAGTAGGATCCCGCCCTCAAGCGGTTACAGAACGATCGAATTCCCCCTTCAAATCGAAGACTAGTGAACGCTGTATTACAGGTTTGGCCACCGATGCTTTGAACTGCCTTGTTGTTGCGAGCACACTGGATGGAACTATCAATGCAAGTCGTCATATTGGCTTACCTTCTCGAGTGTTCACCAAGCTAGAGCAGTTTTTTGATTTCCATACTACCAAGCTGAACGATACATTGGTTCTTCCTTCATCCGCCCATTCCATGATCCTCCATCGAAATTCTGGACTGTTGGCTATCATCTGCAACGACGCGACAGTGCGCATCGTTGACATTGAAACAAGACGGATAGTCAGGGAGTTGTCATGTGATTCCCGAACTCAAATTCTCGACGTTGTACGAATCTCGCAGTTGATCTAATATTACTACTGATTAATAGCTTGCAGACATTCTCACCAGACTCTCGCTGGATAGTATTGACATCCCTCGATTCAATAATACGGACATTCGATGTTCCAACTGGGGGTTTAATCGACGCATTCCGTACGCCAAGTGTCGCCACAAGTATAGCGTTCTCACCTGCCAATGACTTTTTGGCGACTGCCCATGTGGACAGTGTTGGAGTGTTCTTGTGGGCAAACAGGGCACAATTTACGGAAGTCACTCTTCGAACGATGTCTGAGAAGGATGTCACAACGACATCGATGCCATCGATGCAAGAAAATGTCGACGATGACGGTATATCTGAATCAGTTGATTTCACTGCACCTTAGCTCATGGACTCGTTCCCTCAGCCCTAGAAGCATTGGTCGGACTGACAATGGAGGACAAGCCCGTTGGCGTCTTTTCGACGCCTCCCCAACTAGATGGAGATCTTGTCACTCTAACTCTACTGCCACGTTCGCGATGGCAAACATTGTTGAACCTCGAAGTAATACAAGTACGTGCAGCAGTACCTCGACCGTTCTCCAAGTTGACCAAGTGTGACGTGCAGCAACGAAATCAGCCGACAAAACCACCCAAAAAGCCTGAACAGGTTCCCTTCTTCCTTCCTGCGTTGCCCGGTGTCGAGCATCGATTCGCTATTAGCGAAAAGAAAGAGGAAAAGGCCGAGAAGAAAACACGCTTGGACAAGACAATGGCTAAATCGAAGAGCATTTTGCAAACAAAGTTGGCAAAACTTGAGAAGGGCAGCTGTGAGAACGCCCGCTACATCTTCCTTCGGTCCGATATTCATGCATTCTAACCGTAGCCGAGGACAATTTTTTTGACTACATCAAGAGTCTGTCACCCGCTGCAATTGATATTGAACTGCGGTCACTGGTCACGTTGGACTACCTGCGGCAATTCATACGTGTACTTGAGCGACGCTTACAGTCCCATAAAGATTTTGAAGCCGTCCAGACTTTGCAGAATGTCTTCCTCCGAGTGCACGGAGACGTACTCTTAGACAACGAAGAATTACTGTCGGAGTTGGAGGGGCTATTACAAACACAGGAAAAAGAGAGCGAACGCATCTTGGAGCTTCTTGCTTCATCCCTCGGTATACTGGGCTTTGTACGAACTTGACAACAAGCGCCCGTCCCTCGGTTAGATAAGCCTGCAACACTGTAAACATGATGTGAGACTGTGTCCTAACGCTACACATGATGTCTCCTGGTGTGATTAGACCTGATGGGACAGTCTACTGCAAACATATGGAGGAAGCGGCAAAGCGGACATCCTACACTTCCAAACACCCAAACCGGTGCGATTGATGACACTCGGGCTGTTATGGTTCTTCATTGTAGTTCCTGACATGCGATGCTTGTTGAAATAGAGCATTTTACTGTTGCAGGAGAGCTCCAGGAGACCCGACGAAGTGTAATTTCTGGCGTAAGATCCCCTTTGATCATCTAAGCGAGTGTTCTGAGACATCCTTGTTCTAGACTGGGCAGATGAGCTCCCAAGGGATAGTGAGGATCATCATTCGGACTTATCAGCCGTTTTGCGTATCTCTCAGCCCTCCAACTTGAAGGGGCCAGCCACTAGAGCATGTTCAACTCTTACTACACCCCATACATTATATTTACAGAGAGAGCATTCTCTATCATCAAACAGCCCACCTGTGACCCCGCTAACCAGGTTGCGCATTCGGAACCTACCCCCTGAGGACATCGAATTTAGCTGGAAACTACGTGAACAAGATCTCAGCCCTACTCGCCAGCCCGGTTTATCAAGGGAACCAGGATCCCCTACAACATCTTTAAGTACTCAAGCCATTCCTCAGTCACCTTCGCCAGTACCCACCGAGGCTGACTGTGAAGCTGAGATACAACACCAAAAGACCTACAGCTTTCTTGGGTTACGCCATAGCCCTGAGCCAATTTTATCCCCCGTTAAAGATGAAGATCGACCCGCAATACCCGAAAGGCAACACCCGATCCCTCCGACCGAAGGTACTGTGATGCGAACTGCCAGTGCCATATCTTCTGGTGGTGGGTTATCACTTATCCCGCCTCGAACTACACACTGGTCTAATGAGCCCCGATATACCTCTGCCATAGTGCCCAACAGGAAGGGATTTGAACGTAATGACTGGCCACCAGTGCGGATCCAAGTTCATGTTGGTGCTCATCATTTCTATTACCCGTTTATATAGCCTGATCTGATTGACATGTTACGCTGAATATCACCCACCCCAGATGGGCGTCGATGGAGAAACACAGGAGAATTCTCTACCACTTTCCACACCCCAAGAAGACGTCTCTTCAACGTCTTGCGCATCGCCAACCACTGCAGAGAACCTACTCGATTATACCGACGGAATGAAGGCGAGGGTGAAGGCACTCTCAGAGTACATGGACTCGTTCGATATCACGCAGGCAGCAAAAATTTTGCAAACAATCGAGCGGAAAAAAATTCAATATGAGTACAGGGACCACGGCCAGAAGATGTATATCGGAGAGTTGGTTGAGGAAAAGAACAGACTTGTGGCTGAAGTCTCGAGGCTAAAGGAAGCACTACAACAGTAAGTGCTGCGACCATATAATTTTCGCGGGTGATGACTGATTGAGCCAACAATAGATGTGAGGATAGCAGCCGTCTCAAGGATGCAGAGATTGCTAGTTTGATGGGCCGTGGAATGGCTGATTAGATAAACAGTATGAGTCCAATCACGTGCTGACGCGTCGCGTAAAAATTGCACTACGCGATTGGGCTTAGTTGTGCTCCGTTCATGTTTGGCTTTAGACCTACGCATACTTCATCTCCTGCAAAGTCTTTGTTGCCAACTGCCTCTCCGTCTCTCATAACTTCCGATGCCTCACGAGTATCTTCAGTGTCAAAGTCGGAATTGCAGGCCCTCTCCCCCACTGAGGTCAACTTTCTCGATGCAGTAATCAGGAGGATCGCTCCAAACGCAACCTCTTTTCTTTCCGGTTTGAAGGCCTACAATGATGAACTACACGAGCGGGGTCTTGACAGTCAATCTGAAACGGTTCATTACGGGAGGCTACTCGAAATCTGCAAGCTGAAAGGACCGAGCTGGCAAGTCAAGTGGGATGGGGTGAAGAAGCAGTATAGCTATGACAGTGTGTCCCTGCGTACTATACCTCGGCTTCAGACCTCTCCCCAACCTCTGCAGGCCTCATTTTTGAGGCCGACACGCTCACCAGCATATCTCACGGCCCCTGTACGTGACGACGACGACGACGTATTCACCCTCCATTCCCATCAAGATCGTGACGAAGGTGAGAAAGCTCAGGACATGGAACAAACAGAAGGGGATCAGGAAGAGTATTCATCCAGCACAGAACGTGACGACGAACCCGTACGTTCTGGTGTCACTGGGCCCCTCCAACCTCAGGGTGCGTTACAAGCAAGACCGTCATGTCTACCACCCTCTCGCGTAGCCGACCTCATTTTACCTTCAAGTATCATCCATCCAGCAACTCCTCGGCTTCAACATACCTATCAGGAACCAATTCAACGTGTCCCTACCTGGGAGGATACCTCAGATACTGCAGATAGCCTAACGTTACCCCCCTCGAACACCCCTCCTTATCGAGCATCATTCCGCACGGGACCAACTCCCAAATTGACGGCACGAAGTTATCTTGTTCCTCGTGCTCCTTCGCCGATCAAATCACCTAACCCTGAACCTCGCGCTCAGCCAACATTATCCCAATCTCGTGAGCGCAAGGGTAGTGTGATCAATGAAGAAGACGCCTGGAAGAGGATCAGAATGGCACGAGATGAAGAAGATGCGGATAAGTTCCGCGACGACAAACTTCTGGAACGCTGCTGGGAAATATGGGTGCTCGGCTACCAGTGGTTGATTGTGCGGGCCTTCCTTTATTCCATTGTTTCAGATCAAGTAATACCATGGGTGTTTTCCAGACGACAAATCAACATGTCGCTGATGCTCGAGTCAATGTCGTCCTTGGGTCAGCCGTTCGACGGTGGCATAATGCTACGGTATCACTTATGGGGAAACAGAAACATGCTGTCATCCTTGCTAACACCCATTGTTTGCGCGCGGCACTGACATTATGGAAGGCAAAACTAAAGCAGAAAAGGCAGATTGCCTGGCGAAACGACATGCGAGCAAAAATGAAGACTGTCCGCGAGAAGCGTGACTTAAAGATCCAGAAGGATGCTTGGACAAAGTGGCGCCAATCTTTCCGCTCCCAATTGTTTGAATTACAGTGTAATGAACGCATTGTCCTGCGCCTTTTTTTGCGTTGGAAGTCGAGTTTGTCTAAACTCGATGACTTGGAAAGTGCCGCAGATCAATTCTATCACAGACCAATATGTAGTGTCATGGTGCTCAGCTGGCAACGTTGGAAACAAGCTCTCGCAGTCAGCGATGCTGAAAGGGCGGTGACAGCCAGAACTAGCCTCCGCATCAACCGCCAAGTGATAAAAGTGTGGAAGAAACATGCGTACGTATATTCCAGAAAGTCCTTTTTCCAGGGTCTGCAAACCAATCTGCTCGCGCAGCTATGATCGTCAAACAGCTACTGGATTCTATAACATGTATGTGATGAAGGAGGCAATTAGATCATGGAAAGCTGCTCGAGATCGGATACGTGTAGGTCCCTAAGTTCTGTTCGCGAACACTCTGACTTATCAATCTCGCAGAGGATGGAAAAGAGGGCAGATAAGCATCTTGCCAGACAAGATGATGTACTTATCCGGGCTGTCACTCGTGTATGGAAAGCCCGTGAACGTGGCAAACTGCTTGAGAGAGTCAGAGCATTGCGCCTCATCAAAGATGCCTGGTCGGTGTGGAAGGAACGGATGCGCCAACATGGCCTGTTAGAAGGTGAAGCAAAATATTACAATGGATTGCGCGGTACGAATTAGCTAACTGTATCTAGACTGTGCACTTGCCTTCAGCATGCGATCCAATTCATCTGCATTGTCGTCCACTCTGGAAACTTGGCATCAAGTTTATACCATTTATCAAAATCGCCACATTTTTGCAATCCAACGTCACCTTGCTCGAACACAGTACAATGCACTCCTCAAGTGGAGGATGCAGCTGCGTGCGAGACTGAAAGTACTCAAACATGCGAAAATTATCGAAAAATTCATCGTACAACGGCGGATATTAAATATGTGGAAATTCAAGCTCACAGAAAAAGGGCGGCAAAACAAACTCAAGACCCTAGAAACACGTAGACTTGAAGAATGCATGAGAAGTGGGTCGTCTGAAAGTGCCGCGTCTCGTCGGCTATTCTGAACAGATCTGTACAGTATGGCAGACAAAAGCTAATCGAAGGCATTGGCACCGCACGACCGAAGTGCAAATCATGGCTCGAGTCAATATGGTGAGCCTTGTGGGTTCGGACAACCACAAGATTCTGACCGCGTCCACAGCGAATGCTGGCCGATGCCCTGAGCCGCTGGACAAACCGCGTCATAGAGATTAAGCTTCGAGAACTTGAAGTTCGCCAGAAGCACTCTCAGGCCATTCTGATGTAAAGGAAGGGCTCCTATTATTGTGAATTGTCTCTGATCCTTTTTCCTGGCAGATGCGCCTTTAATAAATGGAGAAACATATGCATGAGACACGTCGAAGACCTAAGTTTGATGGAAAGTCACCTTGATATTAAATGGGCAGGCAGGTTTTCCCCTTCGAAACACGGAACCGATTTTAATGACTACGTCGACTTTTTTTAGAGAGTATGCGGCGCATGTTCCACAAATGGCTGGGCGCAGCTCGCGCTCGACGGCACAAGCGGACTCTCTTACGAGAAAGACAGGCTAAGTTTGACTGGGCCACCATGCGAGCTGCATGGGATAGATGGAGAGAGAAGTATACGGAGGAAAAGTTACACCCGATAGTGAGTTCCCGATACATGCGCGCTGTGATGCGACTGTTCACTTTGCACTGGAGGTCCACCAGGTAGTGCTCCAGAGCCAAAGAAACCTACTTTTCCGTGCGTTTGGGATTTGGCATTCAAGGACAAGGGTGAGTGGTTGCATTTCGAAACTTGTCCAATCACTTACACTGCTTCGGCAAGTCTCTGCCAGCGATAAGGTTCCTTGCGTCTCGACTCAAGACGAAGGTTTGGGAAAACTGGCGAGCTGCTATGCCTCAAGCCCTCCAGGCCAAGCAAGCACGTGAAATTCACACCACAGCCGTTCTTTGTATGTTCGAGAGTCATTAAAGCATCAATCCGTTAATGAGTTTGGATAGCACGAGCATTTGGGAGGTGGAGCCAAGCCTACAAAACGAAGCGCCACCTTAAGGAGATAGCGTGAGTGAACTAGTTGACGAATTACTGAGCTAGGACGATCATTAACCGTTGTCAGTCGTGCCCGGTACTTGCGCTTGCCGACCACGACCAATGGCCCACCCATGGCCACCCTCAAGCCTATCAGTCCACTGGCACTAAAGGCTACGAGGAATGCATACGCCCGGCGAAAGGCGGATACTGAAACCGAAACTGAGGACTCCGACGCAGGCCCAAGCAGGCTTGCCAGTGGACTGACCCCAAAACCTGGCATCATTAGCCTTCTATCTAGCCGACCGCGTGTAGAGCTAGTCAATCGCTCTCGTCCAAAGCTATCTATTCGAGGACGAGGAGCGAGCCCTGCCCGTTCTAAATCATCCGCGCTGGCAACCGACGAGCCACTGCCATCCCCGCGACCACGCTTGGGTGCACGGCGCAACGCGAGCCCAACACGTTCGAAAACATCCCACCGTGACTCAAGTCCAGCGAGCTCTGTCATTCCAATGCAGAGCGAGCCCGAACGGAGTCGGTTGTGGCAAGAACTAAGACAAGCACGGATGTGGTCTCGACCGCCCACTGACAAGTCACGATCACCTGAGCCACCACCCTGAATTTGCCGTATACGTGTCACTTTGGATAACGGCACGGCATGCGGCTGAGTTGATGCCAGAGAGATGAATGGATGAAAGGACGTTGCGAAAGTAAGCTCCCGTGAACCCGACATGATGCTGGTAGCGTGTAGTATGATAAGTTAGAGAGGACCCGAATCTGTTAGGCAGGCGGCTTCATGGACACGCTTGCAAAGTTTCGTTGTACAGAATTCGCATGATGAACAACGAGAGATGGCACAGCGACACGTGGTAACGAAGACAGCTGGACTCCCGAACAGCATCCGAGGGGAGGGTGTGTCGCGACGGTGCCACATGGATCATTGCAGGAAGCGTGTAGGCACGTCCTCTTGGATGATCGACCTGGTGAGTGATCTGATCGCCATGCGTGAAACAAGAAAACACACGAGGCACATTGAATTGCATACGTTGAAACTAGCGAGGACGTGCCAAAGATTCGACGTGTATCCTAGACCTTGTGGGCACACGAACCCGTGTGGGAGGGTGTCATGAATTCTGGTAATATTGCCAGCCAACCCAGTTTGCGATGACAAAGTACGCGCTGGTGGGTATAATTAGCAGCACAAAGTACTTGTAGTGCGTGTCCTGGGCCAAGACGTCAAGCACCTGGTGGTGTTCATACGTCAGGTGAGAGCGGGCCACGGGTGATGTCGTGTGGACGCACAGGGATGGTAGAGAGTGGGAGGAACGCGCTAAGGAGGACGGCATAGGACGCCACCAGGAAGAAGAGGAAGGTAAGAGTGATGGTGAGGTTGGCCGCGTTGAGGGACGACATGTGTCTGGTTGGTCGGAGGAGCGTGTCCTGGCACGGAGCTCGTAATCCCGGACAGACACAAACGTGCCTAGCCAGCCTTGCGTTGATCGTCGGCCCCCGTTTACAGCTGCACATCTTCGTTCAAACTACAACATACAAGACTACACTACTTGTGACAGGTCAGGGACCAAAAACTAGGTGTATTCAGCAATGTAGTTCATGTGTGTGGCATGGTGTTACAGGAATTAGACGGATGAGCATACGGTGTGACGGCAACTAGCAGGTGATGGAATGCATAAGCGGTACAGACATCATCCGTGAGACGTCAAAGAGAGCGAAGTCAAAAGGTAGCACGGACAAGGAAAGAAAAAGACGAGGGGAAAGCAAACTCCAACACAGTTCAAAAGGAGAAAAGCGAAAGAAAAAAAAAAAAAAAAAAAAAAAAAGCCAAAAAGAAACCGCACCGAATTCAGGCACTCAACTTGGGGCGTTTTTCAAGGTTCCTCTCCGTCAATCCGCAGTACCTCTTCCGTTGAAATAATTCCGGGTCGGAATGGTCGGGATCTGACCGTGAATTCGAGACAGGAAAATACTCAGGGCGAACGTCGTCCGTGCTGTGCATCCTGTGAGAGGATAACTCATATGGACTGAACCCATTTTCATCAATATGCGGTGGATCAAGAAGCTGTGGGAGCGTTATCGTTGACGGAGGAGAAATTGGTTGCATCTCTGAGGACGACACACTCTCCCGGTCGGGTGTCAACCGAGGATTGTCGGTAAGGAACAAACTATTATGGCTTGTCGACTCGTCAGAAGGATCGACCTTCAAAGCACCGGAGCTCCCATATGATGAAACGGAATCTGTGACACTTATCCTCCTCTTTTTCTTTAGATGGCGACCGATCGGCGATTCAGCGGTGGCTGTAACTGCAGGACCATGCGCATATTCCATTGCTTGAAAGGTCGGCATATAAATAGGCGCCGTGGGGGCACCCTGGGGAGGACCAGGGCCCGCGTCCTTATCGCTGTTAGTAGAACCAAACGGGTCTAGACTGGAATGTTTGCCACGAAGAAAAGGGCTGAGGCCTGTGCGTTTCTTGACATCCTCGATGATAATATCCAGACCCTTCCCGGTAACGTTTGGGCAACCTTCGTTGGAGTAAACCTCAGGTTCGTCAGTACCTTCCAAGAGGATACCCCCGGCATCGATGCGTCTCTGTAGAGCGACCGCCACCGCACGGAGACGTTCATCGTGCGCAGTAAACACGGAGATACCCTCGGCACGGCGTGCCCAATAAGAGAATTGTGTATTTGACCAACCGGAGAGCACGAGGATGGTAGAGCGTGTAAGGGTGACGAAACCGGATGGAGAGTGTGCATACGGATGAGTTAGCGACTTGAGGGGATTGTACGGATGGCTGCGTAATCATATGGTAAGCGTCATCTAACCGCGCGAGCACGCTGTGGAGCAGAAAAGGGTGAAGCGATGAAGGACGTACGGAACATAGGTTCGCAATACTTCTTTGACGACCTCAACCTTTACGAGAAAATCAATTGCAGTGGCACCAGGCGGGGGACTGTGGTCGTCACTGGAATTTTTGCCTCTGACGCGGATTTTTGACCTGATCGGTCCTAAGCGTCGTTCAAACAATCGAGCAGAGAAGGTATTCCATTTTGCCTCGCCAAGTTGATCGCGAAGAAAGGCAGCCGCATAAGGGTCCACTTGAGAGGTCGAGCCAGCTATTGTACGTTTGATCGCGGAGCGGTTCTAAAGCGAAGATAAGTGCTAGGATGAGAGAAAACTGAGACGACTTGCCTCTATATCAGCCCTACCGAGGTCAGCGGGATTGGACTGTACGATGGGGGGTAGCAGGGTATGCGCAAATCCCGGTAGTTTGGGAGGGGACGAAGATATGGCAAAGTGGGGCGTTGCATGATCCACAGGACAGGGAAGGTCGTGCAGAGGGTATGTAAGAGAGGGTGGAGATTGTGGCGGCTGAAGACGGGAATCACGAAGTGAGGGAACGCCACGAAGAGTAAGGTCCTGAGTGTGATGCAAATGTTTCGGAGACATGTGTGAGCTATTGTGGATAAAGGCAGTGTTGGAGTTGTTGTGGAGAACAAAGTGCAAGTCGGGATGCGAGATGTGAGCATCTTGAGGGGAGTAGGGAAATGGAGGGAGAGAGTGAGAGAAAGGGCTGCAGTCAGGGAAGGAGCTATAATACATAGAGGGGTCGTGAATAGATAATACAGAAACGGCGTCGGGGACGGCGGTGGGGAAGGGAGGGGCATGAACGTCGATGTCGTGCACGTCTTGGTCATGGGTGTGGGGATCGGGGAGGACGGTGGGGAGGACGGTGGGGTTGTCGTCAAGGACGTCGCTGCCGCCGAGGAGAACGACGGAAGCGGTGGGCATGTCGCCTAGCACGACGAGAAGGAGGAGGAGGTGGGATGGGGAGAGGACGGGGGAACTGGCGAATGAACGCTGTCATAATAAGGGCCGATCGCAGTTACGGTAGCTGTGGGAAATAGATACCTAAACTAGAACCTGGTGGTTGAGCGACGCTCGAGGGAGCCTCGTGCTCGCCGTCAACGACGACATGGACGAGCGACCAGAGCTGAGGAGCTCAATGTGCGATCCGTCTGTCGATGTCTCCGATGTATTTTGCTCACAGCCTGCACGTTACAGGCTTCATCACGGCCTGGCGCCATCTTCCCCTCGCCCTGCCTCCCGCACGCCATCTCCGTCCCTGCCCGAGATCCCTGCGCCGGACCTCGATCTCACGCGCTCGTTCGACTCCATCATGGGCACAAGCTCATCAGGGGAGCCGCAGTAAGTCCTACTCGCCTCCGCCGTGTCCTTGCACAGGCACGATCAGTCACCGTCTCCCGCAGCGTTGAGCGAGTGCAGAAGCGGGCGAGTAACGTGTTAAGATTGACACAAGAGAATGAAAAATTGAAGGAGGAGCTAAAGGCGATGACCGCGCGACTCGAGGCCGCAGAACGGCGCCGCCAGGAAATTGCGAACCGCCAGCTGCAACAGACCCAACAGCAGCTGTCTCTTGTCGCCGACTCCCACCCAGCTCGATCTCAGGGCAGGTCTTGATATCCGTTTATTACCGTCCTTTCACTTTTCATACACATCCTTACACTCGATACCCCATCACATTCATTCCGTCTGCTCTCGTTTCTCCCTTTCCTTGCTACGCTACGTTGCCTGTCATAGAGTCTGATACGCGAACGTATTAAGAGTCCTTGCCTGATCACCCCGCATCACTACGCGGAGCAGACCACTCATGGAGTCCCTATCTTAGTATCGCCTCCACCAGGCAAACCGGTAAACCTTAATCTACTGATATTACTTAAGTTCCCTCCTTCCCAGCTCTCTCCTTCTCTTCAACCACCATCATGTCCGCCCTTTCCAACGCACGCAAGCTCTCTTCCAGCCTCGAGATGACCTCGACCAAGCAGCCCTCCTCTCGCAGGGGCTCTGAGCGTCGGGCTCCCGACAGACGGGGCTCCGGCTATTCCTCCGGTTTCCCGTCTCGAAGGCCATCCATCGATCCTTCCAAGCTGATACCAATGGACAAGTTCGCCCTCTCCATTCCCATTGCCCCCATCAGCTGATCGCCCCCAGGACCACCCATGTCGGTGGGACAGACGATTTTAATGTCGTCTTCGTTGGCGCAGGAAACATCATGTTTGGTCAGCTGCTCCATTCAGCCCCCCGTTTACATCCTGTTTAGCCTACTCTCTCAGGTTCGGACGAGGGTCCATGGAATCACTCCTTCCGCTTCGAACAGTGGGCTCCCCTGCTCCCCTGCTCCGCCTGATGTTCATCCCTTCTTAGCAAGCTCGGCCTGCGTCTCAAGGTCGTCGCCCTTATCGATCCCGCGACTGAGCGTGCCGCTGCCGTCCTGCAGAAAAAGTGCGATTCGTTCGTCGTCTCTGCCTATCGGGATACCCGCGTTTATAAAACGCTTGACGACTTCGTCAAGAACATGTCTTCAAAGGAACGCCCGCGTGCCTTTGTCATTGGTTCACCCCCCATGTTCCGAGGTACCCTCCAACCGGGCCGTGATATCGAGATGCAGATTCAGAAGCACTTCCCTGGCGTTGCTATGTTCATCGAGAAACCCGTCGCAACAGGCCCTAAGAACGAGATCGAGGAAGCTTTCAAGGTCGCTAAATTCATCTCCGAAAGTAGCGCCATTGTCTCGGTTGGGTAGGCAGTCGTCCTATTTACTTGTGGAGCGTCGGGCCAATTCGCGTACAGGTATATGTTGAGGTACCTGAGGGCCACCCAAAAGATGAAACAAATCATCGAGGAAAACAACCTCGTTGTGATGGCTACGATCGCACGCTATGCTTGCGCTTATGAAGCAATTGCGAAGTTAGATTGGTGGGACAAATCGAAGAGGTGAGTGTGCTATACCACACCCGGCGTGTACTATCGCGCCTGACAACTGTTTAGCGCCGGTCCTATCGTCGAGCAAGGCACTCACTTTTGCGATCTCTCTCGCTACTTTGGTGGCGAAGTCGACATCTCTTCCGTAGTTGCTCACTCGCTTGAATGGGATGAAAACGCTGGCCAGCTGTCCAAGATGGCCATTGACGAGAGCATGATTACCCCCGAGAACAGAATCCCGCGTGTCACCTGTGCCACCTGGTATGATCCTTCCAATCTCCGGACCGATGAGGTCAACCGCACCCTGCCCGCCTCATTGACAACACAGGAAGTACGATTCGGGCGCAGTGGGATCCTTTACGCACGTCGCCACTCTGCAGGGTCGCAATTACAGTTGCGAGTTGGAGGTCCACGCTGATGGATACAGCCTCAAGTCAGCGATGATCTATGTGAATGATGCTGAATCACTCATCTTCTTTCGCTAGGCTTGTCAACCCATATGTTCAACCCATTCTCTACGTTCGCAAGCCCGGAGACGACCATGAACAAGTTTTCAACTTCCCTGATGACGACCCATTCTTCTCCGAGGCACGCAGAGTCCCCTTCCGCTTGTTATAATTTGTATCGATTGGAATTTTAGGTTTCTAACTGGATTGATATTATTGAGGACATCGAAGAGGATCCTGACGCGGCTCAGATTCTCAGTTCTTACGAAGGTGCATGATACCAGTCTAATGCATTCCCGTTGATTAATAGAGTTCTAGATGCTTGTAGGACTTACGAGCTCACCTGGGCCATCCGTGAAGCCAGTGAGCTCTCTCGAGCCCGGAAACTGGCCGCTGCCAAGGTTACCACGACCAGGATAGACGAGGCCATTTCTGAGGAGGAATAAAGGAAGCACGGCCAACAGCTTGGATGCAATCCACATGAGCTAAGACATAGATGTATAGAACTGTCACCGGACTGTACGATTATATTAGCCGGTATCTTGGGGAGCGTGATGAGTCTCGTCAGTGCGATGACTGAAATAAAACTGTACCAACCTCGCTGGGAGATCATGTCATAACCTTATGGCGCGCTTTCAGTTGGACACTGTCATATCGCCCGCCCGGAATAGCGCGCTCGGTCACCGTGCTCGATAATTGTCTGGTCACCCTTCTGTAAATTCCGGATGACGACGGAACCCAGTTTGCCGTGGACGCGACGACGGCGATCGATCTGTGCGAGGTTTGGAACTCGGAACTCCTGGGCGCGAAGTGTCAATGTACAAGAGGTGTTCATGCATGGTGGCTCGTACATCGCAGCAGTAAATATCGCGGACTTGACTCGCATGGGGTTCGTCAAAATGTAGGCTTCGTCCCCGGCGTGCGTCAACAAAGAATCGAACGTGGGGAGATCTTTCATCTTTCCCCAGATGAGCGGGACCGCGAATCGTATTCCTCTTCTCATCAGCCGAGCCGTGATTGCGAATGCGCAATTATGTACGGCTGCGGATAGCACATCCTTCAAGCTTAGGATTTGATCGTACGGCAACCAGAGGGAGAGTTCAGGATCGCACATTCCCTCTCAAACTCACGGCATGCAGTGTTGATGGAGTTGATCATGACCCTTACCTTCTGCGCCAGTGGACAGAAACTTGTCCACGGAGCTTCTGTGAAGAAGATGCTGTTCTTCTCCACAACCAAAATTAGCAAGCGAAGGTTTGCGGACTTACACTCACGAGCGTCTTGCGCAGGACGTCCTAAACATGTGAGGGTTTTCGAGACCACCTGTCTGTAAGGGAAATCCAAGTAGCGTAGACATTGCGATACACAATGTGTCGATGCCGTTCGGGTGTGATTAGTACGGCACACAGGATTGCGAATTATCGTCCCCTGTCGTTCGCTATCACACATCTCCTGCCTTCTTGAATGTACAACTGGATGAAAGCGCTTTCCGCAACCTCCCGGACTATAAGCAAGAGTTTTTTTTTTAAAAAAAAAAAAGAGGTACGCCAGGAGAGTGCTTACTCGGTCGACGTACTCTTCGTCACAGGGTCTTGTTGGATTATAAGTGTGAGCATGTAGATTTTCATGAAGATCACGTGTTTTCCAATGAGATGCACACCAGTTTATGAAGCATCGAAAATCCTGGTCTCATGCAGTCGAAGATGCATGTTCGTCTCGAAATTTGTCACATAAATAGATTTTAAGACTTGGCAGGATTAGAAACCAGGGTGGAATGATCGGCGGGTGACATTCAAAGTAGCATATGCATCGAATGGAAGAGTGAAATGTGCTAGAGCGCCAAATCCGGAATGCTAGAGCGAATGCTCAGTTCGCTGTCAGGCAATCCTCAAGAGGCCCTCTTGCACTCTGGTCTTTTGTCGTCCGACACATCTGGAATAACAGCCGACGCGTCGTCGCGCTTGCGTTTTCTCGCGACACGTGCCTTTTCCTTGCGTGCCTCTTCGTCCCACTCCTCTTGCAGGTGGGCTTTTAGCAGGGGCATGTTTTTCATGTCCCGCTCACACCTCCAGCAACGAAGGCCCTCCTTGAGAAGGTGCTCGTAGCCACTCTTCTTTAGCTGGGACATCTATTTTGAGTTCGTGCGATAGCAGAATCGACTCGTGAACGAACAGATGTCATGCCGATGTGTGAAACGTACTCGCTGTATATCAGAGTCCTCGTCGAACCACGAAAGGACTTGGTGTAGGTGTAAGAAGAAGCCAAGCTTGGGGTGAAACGAGTTGTAATGTTTCTTGTGCTTTAGTTTTTCAGAGCACAGATCGCTCGACAGGACATGCAAATGCAAGTGTCTGCGAGTACAGCATAGATCGGGACGCTAATGACACGAAAGACGGGAGAAGAGTGCATGGACTTACTCCATGCTTGGGACTGCATGAAATCCAGTCCAGATCTCCCATTGAAAACCGTAACGGTTCTGCATCTCCTCGCGGATCATCTTCTTGACTTTGTGGGCCGCATCATTCAAGTCCGTGAGCACTTGTTTCGCGCGTCTTTGGTCGCTCTTGAGCAGAGTACGGAGGTTGGTGAGCTCCAACGCGCCTAGGGAGAGTCTGACGCGTGGCAGGACTAAGAAGTGGAAGATCGACTTGGGAAACGCATCAAAGACTGTCAGGCATCTGTCCGTATATTCGAACAGGACCGAGGGCGGCAATGTCTCCGGTTTCGCCTTCTGTGCGTATTCTCGCAAGACAGTCAAGTGTGGCATAGAGCCTAATGGCGGTACGTAAGAAAACTAAAAAAGAAAACTACGACATCCTGAAGGGGAGCACCGCTAGTGGTATAGTATAGTGGAGTACACTTATTGATATGTCTTAAACGAAGCACGCTTTTACCTCCCTGCCTTCAGTAGCTCCCTCAGATTCTCGCTGAGCACCGGGAGTGTGACGTTCACCTTCCTTCCACTCACCTCATCACCACCGGCTGTACTCCGGCGACGAATTAAAGCATGAGAGGAAAATTGGGTGTTCTCTTCCGCACGTCGTCGGTCAATGTCTGCCACAAACTGGGAATACGAGAGAAAGAGCACTTCTGCCTGGGCGAGGGTAGAGTCAAGCTCGATAGTCATACTGAGTTCATTGCAATACTGTGTGGGATTGCGACGTTGTTTGCTTATAACAGGCGCTCAGAGCATTAGTACTCACCTTCAGGATTTCATCAAACTGAAGATGCACAGATGAGTTTGGTCTAGTAAACCGACAGAAACCGTATGAACGAACCTCAACAAGGTAACGTAAGATCATGTCGCGATGCGATTCGAGGATGGCAAGTGCTACAAAGAGGACGAAATTGTTGCTATAATAGTCCGTCCAAAGCACTTCCCACAGCCGTAATACATCATCGAAGGGGAACTCGCGTTTGAATGCTATCAACACCCAGCTAGAAGATGGATGAGACAAAGCATCCGACATGTGTTCGAATTCTCACCGGAAGCAGAAAAATAAATTGAGACCCTCAGTTTTCTCTGTCAAACTATAAGACGAGGTTAATGGCACAAGGGGACCACAAACCAAAATGTCGATATAGTTCAGGATCCATCACACTGATCAGCTCTTGCAGGGTAGACAATTGCTTCTTCATACCACTCTGATCGCGGAGGAAATTCTGACCCTGAGCAGGTGCTTAACATCACACCACTCGCCTTCATGAAAACGTACCATACGATCCATAACTTCGACGAGGCACCAGAATGTCAACTCCTCCTCCGCATCCATCACGACGTAGAGTGGTGCGCAAAGATCAGACATTCCCTGCACGTAACCTGGCCACACGTGGGTTGGCAATAGGCATGGTGAGTGAAGTGATTAATTTCTCACCAAGATCCTTATCATAAAAATTATACGTCAGAAGAATACTACCCATACGGTCGATATGTTCATTACTGGGAGATTGCGCTCCGATGTCCGTGAGTCGAGGCGAGATTGTAGAATGCCGTCGGTGCGCACGCCCAGCCTCAGAGTCGCTGAGCGAGTCTTCGTAACTATAAGAGAAGAGTGGGTGGGTGCGATCCGTACGGCGGCAGTCCACATCTATGCGGTGTCGTTCCTCGAGGATATCATGTCGATCGAATACCTCTGGTATGCCGCACCATTCACTCTTTATATCCTGGTAGCATTTCCTGTGCGTAGTCGTGAGCGCCACACGTGCACTTAATGGGACATACCAACCTCTTGTCTTGCCATGTCCTCTTACGCTCCTCTGCGTCGGCATCCCATGCATGAACTCCGAGAAGGAAAGGCCAGATCTTCCTCCTCAGTATTCCCGTGGGTGTTATTCCCCTCCTAAATACTTCCCGCTGCATCTCTTCGATCCTCACTTTTGGCCGTCCATCAGCTGCGAACCACTTTTGCCACGTCTTCTCATCAACGGGATTGCGGGGATCCCTTGACGTCTTTGGTGTTGGCAAATTGACCGTGGAGTGCAGGAGTTCAAACACCCCCAGTGAAGACGTCTCTTCTGCAATATCTGGCGATGAGGTAGGCAATACTTGCGCCTCTCTCCTTCTCGCCCTATCACCCTCCTCTGCCACGATCCGTGCCCATCGAGCGAGGTAAACGCGGGCGCTCTCAAACTCCCCAACGCCGCCCTTTTCGACCCAGCTACCCCACTCCCACTCACCGTTGGCGCTCACAAGAGACTTGACGGGGTCTGGAAGATGTGGAACGATGGGCTTTGCAAGAGGGTGAGACAGAATGTTTTGCGCAGCATGACGCGTTGCACGCGTGATGTTGGAAAAAGATTGAAGAAGTGCGAGACGTGCTTGAGATGGATTCTGCGTTGTCGAAATGGAAGGAGGGTAGAGGGAACGATGCAGTACTGACGTGCGGTCCGAATAAGGATTAGTCGTTCTGGAGAGCGGAGTAGAAATTGGTATAGGACGACGGTGAGCTGGGATGGGTGAATGTGAATTTACATATGATGATTGGGCAAGGATGTCATCAACCGCGTCATCATCAAATATTTGAGTTGAATGTGTCTCTATGTCTGCTCTTGAGGGATCAACTATGAACAGCGATGGCTGAAGAGAAGAACGCAAGAGATGTGCATAACATCGTAGACGTGATATGAGATCTTCTCCTCCCCACGATACAGATAGACGTGAAGTGTGTCCTGACGAACTTAGAGAAGCCGGTGGGGGATACACATTGAAAGAATTTTGTCGATTGTTTGTACGTAGTGCGGGGGTCATCGACAACGATTCGTCGTCATGAAAGTGCAAAAGTGGTAGCGTGGATCCACTGATGAGATTGATACCAACAGTGCCGTCTATCGGAATATTTGACCGGAGTGAATACACAGAAGCAACAGAAGCACCCAAAAAAAACGCTTACACCACGATGACAGAGTCGGCGGATTGACCAAGAGGGAATATATGGACGTCAGAGGGACAGAGAATGCATACGATTCCGGTCGCTGCGTTGGCAAGTCAATCAGAACTGAGTCTGTGAGGTAAACGGGTGAGGAAGAGAGAGGATGAAGTCAGTGACATGCAATCCAACCTTCGTCCTCTTCGTCTGTGATGGCCCTTTCCTCAATCCTGACAAACTTTTCCCACTCTTCAGCCCCCTTTTCGTTCAAGAGAGTCTCTGGTATCCACGCGAGGAGATATGTCGGATTTACTGCCTCCTACATGCCATGATGAGGCATCTTTGGAGGGGGAGACGGAGACGTACACGTTTGACGAGCGCCACGAAACCGGGGATGTTGTCTCTCGCGTAGGCGGTCGGATTGACGTAGACCTTGGACTTGCTGTAAAGGAGCCTGTACTTGCTCTCCTCGTCGGCGGGAACAGACAAGGCATTGTCATCGACATCGGATATACGCTTTATCTCGACCATGGAGCCCGACTGCGAGAGGGGTTCAGGTCAGTTGGACGTACGTGCTAAACTATTTGTGCATACAGATATGACAGAAAGCGTGCTTTCAGAGAGAGGAGGACAATGAGAGTCGCCACCACGCATGGGACGGGTCGCTCTCGCTGTAGCGACTGCGGCGGTTGGCTGACCCGACGCAGGCGGGCGGAGCCATCCGGTTGTGGCAATACCCCTCAGTGTTCCTCACGGTGGCGCACGTTTATCCTGAACGACGTAGAGTCTACACGCCTCAAAAGCGGACCAGCCTGATCGTCGTACAGGGCAAAGATAAAATGAATTACAGTAAGACAAACGCTCGAGAACATGTCGTTACTTTTGGTACGACCACACATTCCGAAGTACTACACGCGCGGGCATGACGGACGCGTCAATACATCATCCGGACCAGAAGACAAATACTCACATCCAGCTTTGGTCGCAAGTCGGTTGAGAGAATCATCGCTCTCGCCTTGTGAACGGACCTGGCCACAGAGCGCAAATGAGGTGTATGTGTTCAACGCACGGCCGTTGGCATCGACGTCAGCCACGTTGATCTGGACCGATGCGTGGTCCTTGGAGGTAATCAAGCGATCTGCAACGCGCGCAGGTTGGATCGTTTCACAACACTGAACGATGCCAAGACACTCACTGGTAGCCGCACACTTGCGGGGGACGTAGAGATCAACTAGAACACCCTACAGAAGGTGAAAACCGTTGAACGGACCCGTAGCGTAAAGCACATACCTGGTCGTTTTCCATTGTGATTGTGAAATGAGATGTGGAAGGTGAGCGACGTAGCTCGTGCTACTCTGGATGTGTGAGAATGGATTAGGTCAGAACTGTACAGGTGCTATCCACTAACTTCCGGGTTACCGCTGGATTGCTCAGCAATAGAACAGGCTAACTACCTCGGAAATGCGAGTGCAAAAGTAGTAACACAAAAGAGAGAGAAATGAAAGGTCAAAGGACGCGGGTAGCAAAGCAGGCTTGAATGGAAATATATAGGCATCATATTCGTAAGTGCGAAACATGTGAGGGGGGGACACGTGCATCAAGAATGCAGACATACAAGGACGAAAAAAAAAATGCAGAGGGCCTTGGTAAAGAGTAACACTGGTCCAAGTCGTAGGCATGGTCCGTGACAGGGTACGCAAGGCATTGGTCTTTATGAATCGAAGTTGATGGAAGTAGATCTCGGTAGGACTACATCATGGGGCTGAGATGGCGTTACTTGCGTTGTAGATAGCGAGTAGATGCTCGCAATTAACTGCGTCAGATGGGAGTAAACGTGATTATATGCCGGTAAGATGAAAGCGATGAGTGGATAATAGACACTGGAGACAGAAGTGGTCAAAGTGCAAAGTCAAGGTTCAGAACGGTGAGCTGTGGTTGACGCCGCGTGGAAAGACAGGCATGAGATTTCGGAATGTGACATTGCTTGGATCAAACGGGACACGAGGGCGTGGTGTCCTTGGGCAATCCGAAAGTGAATCAGTGGGATGGTGATCCGAGGGGTGCTGGCCAAGGTGTGGCTCGCCAGGGGATTCGTGACCACTCCCAAGGGGATTTGAACGCAGAGACGTCTTTCGGCGACGCACAGGTCCAGAAGCGGGGATAATGTCCGAAAAGAGGACGGAACCCTCGTTGAGTGGTAGCTGAGAAAGATCCGCGATATCACAGCTAGCGGGACTTGGCATCTCAAGGGCGGAAACCCAGGGGAGTTGATCGAAGATGGATGAACGCCCAAATGCATCAAGAGGGCAGTCGACGTGTGGAAGGTGACGACGGCGCCTTGTGGAGCGAGTAAGTAGACGAGACGGTGCGCGCCTCTTGTGAGATGGGCCGCACGGAGTGGGTGATTTAGAGTTCTGCGGAACGCAGGTCAGGCAGGGTGTGTTAGCAAAGCGGGGAAGGACATACGAGAGCGAGGTAGGGTGGATCGCGGAGTCTGATGGGAGACAAGAGGCGAGGAGGCGAGAAGAATGTCCGTGGGTGTGCAGTGCGCTGTGGAACGTATGAGGAGTGAGGACGAGGGAGGGGCGATAGACAGACCAGGTTATCGGACTGGGCGTCCTGGGCGAGGAGGTGGGAGCGCTGCGGGGGGTGACGCGGGGACGGGGCGAGGATGGCAGGCATTGGGAGTGGAAAGAGAATAATGATACAGAGAGTGTTTCGGAGGGCTAAAGAGGGGGACGAGTCATGCTGAAAGGGGTCAAGACAATGCAGAGCGTGAGCAGGCGGATACCGCGAGGCTCCCTGGCACTACCGCATTTGGAAAGCTGACTCCGCCTCCCCAGCTGCTGTGGCATCCGGTGTGCCCAATGATACAACGCCAGCGAAGAAATGCGCTTGTGCGCCATGGGTAGACAATGCGGCACGTCTATGCGAGTTCCCAACGTGCCACGACCGAGTCCGCCTGCGGAGATGAGTGCAGTCAAAGTGACTCACTCGCCATGCAACGCTCATGTACTTGTCGTGTCCCAACTTATCGTCCGTCCGTACCAAGGAACACACGCGTGTGCGCGCAAGTATGCGGTGCTAACCGTTATCAGAGCAGATGGAAACAAAAGGAAGTTGTGCAACAATGCCGATGCTACTATGGGTGATAATACAGATACGCAGTCGACCCCTCCACACGTCTAGTCAATCTCCTCCATCGCCGAAGTAGAGGCAGCCTCAGCCGCCGGTACCTCCTCTGTAGTCTCCACCATAACCTCGTCCTCATCTACATCGAGACCCAGGCTGATCATGCGATGGATGCGCTTCGAGAAGGGTATGGGATCATCCAGCGAGAAGCCAGATGTGAGAAGTGCCGTCTCGAACAAGAGGTATGTCAGATCCCGGACCGACTTGTCGGCCTTGTCCTCTGCAACCTTGCGCTTCAGCTCCTTGATGATCGGATTGTGGGAGTTGAGCTCCAATGTCTTCTTCGACGCCATGTATGATGACATCGACGAGTCACGCAAAGCTTGAGCTTTCATAATACGCTCCTACGAATAAATGTTCAACTCAACTCTAGCAAAGAATTATCCAACGCACCATGTTTGATGACCAGCCGAATTGACCAGTAACAAGAACACACGGCGAATCCGTGATTCGGTTGGAAACGACAACCTTCTCAACCTTGTCACCGAGGGCCTCCTTGATTGTCGTACACAAGTCATTGAACTGGGAGGCTTCTTCCTCACGTGTCTTCTTCTCCTCCTCAGTCTCCTCAAGTTCAAGACCCTCTTTTGACACGCAGACAAGCTTCTTACCCTCAAACTCCTTGAGTTGAGTGATAGCATACTCGTCAATGGGATCCACCAGGAGCAGAACCTCAAAGCCTTTCTTCTTGAGCACCTCGAGGAACGGCGAGTCCCTAACTGCCCCGAGAGATTCTCCCGTGAGGTAGTAAATTGACTTTTGGATCTCAGGCATACGAGTGATATAGTCTAGAGTCGGGATTGAGCGTCGTACCCAGTGACAAGAAACAGCAACGCACCCTTTAGCGAGGTCTGCTCCTCAACAGCCTTGGTGGAGTAGAACCGCAAGAACTCGGCGAGCTTGCTACGGTTTTGGGCATCCTCGTGGATACCAAGTTTCAAATTTTTGCCAAAGGCTTCGTAGAATTTATTGAAATTGTCCTTGTCCTCCGCAATTTCGCTGAAAAGATCCATGCACTTCTTAACAATGTTCTTACGGATAACCTTGAGAATCTTATTCTGCTGTAGAGTTTCACGGGAAATATTGAGGGGGAGATCCTCGGAGTCGACAATACCCTTCACGAAATTGAGGTACTCAGGAATGAGGTCCTCGCAATCGTCCATGATGAAAACACGGCGAACATAGAGCTTGATGTTATTACGCTTCTTCTTAGATTCGAAGAGATCGAAAGGCGCACTAAAAAGGGAGGTAGGCTCAAAGGTATATTGCGACGTTGCAAACTGATCTCTTACCGTTTGGGAAGAAAGAGGATAGCCTTGAATTCAAGCTGACCCTCGACAGAGAAGTGCTTTACGGCCAGGTGGTCTTCCCAGTCGTTCGTAAGCGATTTGTAGAAGGAGGCATATTCCTCAGTGGTAATGTCCTGAGGGTTGCGTGTCCAAATAGGCTTCGTCTTGTTGAGCTCCTCATTAACGACTTGCTTTTCCTTGACCTTCTTTGTCTTCTTGTCCTTCGCCTTGTCTTCCTCGTCCTCGACCTCCTCGATCTTGGACTCCTCCTTCTCCTCCTTCAGTTCCTCCTCATCGTCTTCAACTTCCTGTAAAAAAAATATGTAGAACTGGACAAGAAATATGAAATAGCCGAACCTTCTCGACCTCCTTGGTCACGGCGAGCTGGATGGGATATGAGATGAACTCCGAGTGCTTCTTGACAATGTCCTTAATTTTCTTTTCCTCGAGGTACTCGGTCTGATCCTCCTTCAAATAAAGACGAAGTTCGGTACCACGACCAAGAGGAGCGTTGACGGTGTCGGGGGTGATAGTGAAAGTACCACCAGCAGCGGACTCCCAGATGTATTGCTCGTCATCGTTGTGTTTTGAAATGACTTGAACGCGCTCTGCGACGAGGTACGCAGAGTAGAAACCGACACCAAACTGACCAATCATGGAAATATCAGCACCGGAGCTGAGTGCCTCCATAAAACCCTGTGCAAAACAGAGTCAGGACAGGAGTGAGAATACAAGAAGTCAACCAGCCTTGGTACCAGACTTGGCGATCGTACCGAGGTTGTTGACGAGGTCGGCCTTGGTCATACCGACACCGGTATCACGGATGGAAAGGACCTTATTTTCCCTGTCGGGGATGATGCGGATGTATAACTCCTTACCGGAGTCAAGTACTGAGGGGTCGGTCAAGGATGCATAACGGATTTTGTCAAGAGCATCGGAACAGTTGGAAATCAACTCCCGAAGAAAGATCTCCTTGTTAGAGTAGAACGTATCTAGTGGGCAGATTAGCCGAGACGGAGATTGGCCGTTGGCCAGTGCTCACTGATGATCAAGTCGAGAAGTTGACTGATCTCGGCCTGGAAGCCAAAGCTCTCGGTTGCCATTTTAGACTGGACAAGGGTCAGGTGCGGAAGAAGGGAAGAAGGTGAGATGTGCTGCTGACCGTTCAGGAAGATGAGATGGTGGGAGGGGAATGTAAGGGGGAGAAAGAGATGTACAGCAGAGTGACGCGTCCGATCGCTCGTCCCTTAAGTAGTCTTGACTTCCCCTGTTCCTTCGAGAAGATTCGACGACTACGACAAAGACGAGCCACTTCCAGAACATTCCATCCCACTTGCCTATTCGGGATCGTTAACTTTGAGGAGTACAGCGCTACGTGCTAGGTAGGTGCCGTCGTGCTCGTCGTCCGTTGTCGTGTCTCGTAGACTAGTCCCCGCTGCCCGCTCAACTGAGCCTTCAGTCCTTCCAGTGCCGCCCGCATCTCATCCATCTCATCCTTCAGTTCCGCGTTTTCTTCCCGCAGCCTCGCATTCACAGCCGCGAGTTCTGATTTTTCCGTGACGATCGCAGCAATCTCTGTTTCCGGTATACGACGCGAAGCCTCACACTTTTTCTGCACCAGCGCTAGCTTAGTCTCCAGAGCGTGGTTTTGACGACGGTAGGCCCTGTGTAATGTCATGAGCCCATCTAGGCCGACGCTAACGTGCGAGAATCCTACCGTGCTTCATCCTCCAATTTGTCGCGTGTCTTCTCGTGACTCTCTAGCAGCATTTCCATCTGCTTATATCTGTTTCTGATGAGCTCGATTTCCTTGCCTCTGGCATTGAACTTTTGAAAGTCTGCATCCCTGCTACACGTCAACGTCTCTCACCATCACATATGCGGTAGTCCTACCAAAGCTTCTGCATGCGGACATGCTGCTCAATTTGTCGTTCGTAATCGTGAAGTCTTTCAATTTTGTGTCGATTCTCCTTCCTCTGAGTCTGCAGCTCAAATACTGCCTTCTCTGCGTCTGCCAGCAATTTCCCCTGTGCTGCGAAGAGAGCCTAATCCACTTTAAAGATCAAATCCCTTATCAAGCAGATATGATCCTTTACCCTGGCTTCCTTCTCCGCAGTGCGCAATGCGGCCGCTTCCAAGACCCAAGCCTTCTTTTCCTCTCGAAATTCTCTAAGCTTCTTTTGGAGCTCTGTGTTCCAGTCCGCATACCTATTCTTTGCGGAAGAGGACTGTTCTTTGTGTTCTCTCAGCTCTTCCTCAAGACTCTGGACTTGGGCTTTATACTGACGCAGCTTGTTGTGCTAGATAACGTCAATATCGCACTCGTGCCAGAGGCAAGACGCGAATTCTTACAAGCGCTTGACGGTCGGCCTCTGCATTCTTTGAGAGGACGTGATCTTGATGGAGTTTCCCAATGTGACGCACGTTTTCTCTCCACTGCCACAACTCGAAGTTGAGTTCGCTCCTTAGCAAAAGCACTTCATGCTGCAGACTTGAAATTGCCTCTGTCACGTGTGGGGGCAGCTGCGCACCTTCACCCCCCGTCACTGACTCAGGTGGTAGTTTAACGTTCACTTTCGTTGGCGAGTTGCTTCCAGGTTGGAGCAACAGTGATGACCATGGGATGCTCGGATTCTCGATGTCGATGTCGAAGTTCGACTTTAAAGCAACGGATGTGGTAATTAAATCCTGCAGTGATACACGGGCTTTCACGGGCGGAAGGCCAATCTGACCAGGATGGGGTGTTGGCATGCTCGAGATATCCTCTGGGGTTGTGGGAATCGAGGGAGGGCCTATTGGTTGCAGGTCAGGACTCATATTGGTCCTTCTCGTTGATGCGAACCGTGACCCAAGAGCGATACTTTGCACATTGAGCATGACACATTCACTGGCTATCTGAGAGATGCTATAGTTGGTCCATAAATCGGATGCGGTAAGTTCCTTGAGCCAGTCCCGCCATATAACACGCGGATTAACAACACGGCTGCGAAGAAGGGGCTAAAATGGGCAGATAGGTATCAACTACGCGCGAAACAACAAAGGTCCACATACCTCGCATTTGCTTCGTATGTTATCTTCATCGAGCGCTTCTTCCCAGCTTACAGTATATGGACTTCCGTAATCTCTGTCTCGCAAGTATGCAGCGGGACCACGAACAAAGCGGAGAAGGTTACACGGAAAGAGATAGTAGAGAGACGAGAAGTATACATCCGACGGAGGGGCGGACGACTTGGGGAGAGTAAGTTCCAACCTCTCCCAGCCGAGCTCGGGGCGTAACTTCAGGGCAGCGAGTCCCCTATACACTTCGGGCTGTTTTTCAGTGTCCAAGTGCTCACCATCATCATTCACCAAGGCAGCAGATGGTAGGATCGAGCTGGGGAGTTCTTCCCAGGAAATGATCCTCGCTAGGATCACAAATAGCCGGGGGAGTAGGAACTTAAGTTCCTCGTATGCTTTGACCGCGAGCATTGGAAGTAGCTTGACGAGAACCGTGATGCCAATTGTGCATATATCGGAAGAGTTGTCCAGTAGAAGCGAGTTTAAGAGGCTGTTCATGATCGGGTGTCTTGCAAAGTCTGCTGCATGCGACTGGAAGTCGGGGTCCGAGGTAAAACGGTCGAGCAGAACCAGACATTGGAGGCGAGATGCAGGAGCCGCAAAGGCAGACTCGACTTGAATCATAAAAGCCTAGACAGTATTAGGCGGGCTGAATGGCAGCACGGTGCACGTACCATAGGGCACATCAGACCAAACTTTACGAGTACGTCCTCGAGATTGCTCTTCCACAAATACTTTCTATCCCGCTGCTTCTGATCAAGTTTTGCCCATTCTAAGATATCATGCCCAGAACCTTCGTTGCAAGCGTCCAAAAGGTGATCCATCAACCGTTTGCGGAATTCAAGCACTTTCTCCGGGTACCTTCGATCCCCGTGCACGGCAGCGAAGATAATTAGCTCTTTAGCATGTGTTACAGAGATGGTTGGTAGCCTTGGTTCTCTGAGAGCGGGACGCAGCACGAGATCAAACCAGGTCGAAATGATAGAGGTCGATGGAAGAAGGGGACGGAAGTGGTGAAGTACATCAAGAAAGATCTCTATGTGGCCAAGGGACGTATGGTCGACAACATCGTCGTAAACGATCTGGAGCTCCTCTTCCACTCGGAGACGTTGGGCGTCGGGTTCTGCAGAGGAAACAAACTCGTCGACGGCATTGAGTGCTTGTCCGCGAGAAAATTCGTCCGCTGGGTCCTCGAGCGCAAGTCGCAGATGATTTGCAAGCGCAGCGATAGACATAGAGAACGATTTGACGTCGGATCAGTACTAGTTACATTTGACCCCTGGGAGACCCGGAGCGCGTGAATCAGGTAATCGATCCAGCACACTACGTCTGACAATGCAACGGACACAAGAGATGTTCAGAGACCGACGTCCCTGGGCCAAAACCCAACTCCAGCCCACCAGTTCTCCCACTGTTATGCCATTTCGTCCTTTGCACACTGGTGAAGTGGTGCCCCCCTGGCCGCGGTAGAGATGCTCAGTCTATTGTCACACTCTTGGATGGTCTTATCTCTCGACATGGGATGGAGGGGACCAGGCAAGGTCGGGGATCGATAGTCAAAGGTCTTTTTGAAGGTCGTGCGTCGCGAGTTGCTCGACCACATCATTCACGGCGTATGGGATCCGTGAGCTGTGCTCAAGTGTATGCCATCCAGGAAAACCTACTGCGGGGTACTTCCCATCGTTTGGGCAGAGTCCGTGCTACAGTCAACTCTCACATAATGCATACCTCTTGGGATATGCTCCAAGGTATGCATTATTAGAGAGTATGGGTTATCTGGCAGATAATGATCATGTGATGTTATTAATTTTGAGAGGTAGCACTGTAGAGGATATCACACTATACACAAGGAGACCTCAGTTTCATATGAACAAAAGACTGAAACATTCTTCTAAACTAACCTATACACAAGGTGACCTTGTAGGTACTGTTTAATCGATCTGAGGACTCAGTCGGGACAGAGAAATGACTATGTTAATACCTAATCGAACTGAGGACTAGGTACATGTCAGTGAATGGTACTGTAGTGTACAGTGATTTCATGCATACCTCAGTCGGGACGGAGAAACGACTGAGGATGCAGGTAAAAATGGAGTGCGGTATAAAAGGTAAAAGCGGAGCTGTCATATGCTAATATGTTGGGTGGACGACGAGGCAGCGCAGCTGTCAAGGTGAAACGGAGAGCTGTGAAGTATGGAGATCATACCATAACCAACACTCCCCCTCAGCTGGAGTTCATTTGCTCTGCTAGTCCAAGCAACCTAGTAAGGCGATAATGTGCGTCCACCGGCAATCCTTTGGTGATGATATCAGCCACGTTGTCAACTGATGAGACATGTTCCGGAGCAATTTCCTGTCGGGCAATCTCATCACGGAGCCAGAAATATGAAACACGAATGTGGTGAGTCCGAGTGGACATCTCATCCAAGTTTGTAAGAATGAGGATGGTTGCGATGTTGTCAATGCAAAGGGGTGTGGGGGTAGCCATCCCGAGGCTGAGTTCAGCAAGCAGGTGGCATACCCAAAGGATTTCTCGTCCAGCATGAACCGCTGAGTAGTATTCCGCCTCAGCGGTGGAAAGGGCAGTGGCTGTCTGCTTCTTGGAAGACCAGGAGAAGGTGCTGCTGCCAAGCATGAGTGCATACCCAGACACAGAGCGGGCATGATCTGGCGAACTGGCATAGTCAGCATCAGAATATGCATGGGGAGTGATGGATTTTGCGGCGGTATGCCCTCCAAGAGTCAAAACGAGATTGCGAGTGCCTTTAAGGTATCGCAGGATGCGTTTTACGGCAGTCCAATGGATGGGCCCTGGATTTGCAGCGAATTGTGCAACTTGCTGCATGGCATGTGCGATATCGGGCCGGGTCATGATAGCACAATGGTTTAGTGCACCTACAGCATTTTGATACGGCACATTGCGCATTGCAGCAATCTCATCAGTGTTACCTGGGGACTGTGCTCGTGATAGATGCAGTCCTGCTTGCTCTGGTGTTGATATTGGGTTTGCAGATTCGAGACCATAGGTTTGGAGCATGAAATCAATGTAGCAGTGATGGGAGAAGGAGATGGTGCGGGCTTGACGATTTTGAGTGACCTCAATTCCAAGAAGAAATAAATCTCCCCTTGATCCTTGAAGGAGACATGCAGGCCAAAATCAGTTTTTAGGCGCATCATCTCAGCCAGCGATGACACATAGAGGCCGAGATCGTCAACATGGAAGGCAATAATGCAGATCCCAGATTTTCAATGACGAACAAACACGCACGGGTCAGACAAACAAGTGGTGAAGCCAAGTTCAGTCAGTATCGACTTCAACTTGTGATACCAGAGATGGCCGGACTGATGAAGGCCATAGAGTGCCTTGTGGAGGAGCCAAACGCGGTCCTCCTGGCCGTCAACAATGAACCCGGTAGGTTGTTTGATGTACGTCTGCTGGTCAGGGGGCATATCGCTGTTGAGAAAAGCCGAGTTGATGTCGATAACATGAACTTCCCAGTCAAGTGCAGCAGCAAGGGCACATAACAAACGGATGGACTCGATCCGGGCAACCGGAGCGAATGTCTCA
>JBBPJW010000164.1:0-28688 GCA_038088935.1 Pulveroboletus aff. viridisquamosus
CTATCGCAGATTTGTACCCAGATTTGCGGATATAGCAAGGCCCCTCAATTCCCTTACAAAGAAAAACACCAAGTTTGAATGGACTTCGGAGTGCATGACAGCCTTCATTTGTCTAAAAAACATTCTTACTTCCGAACTGCTCCTCTGCTACCCCGATTCCTCTAAACCGGTTCAAATTGAGACAGACGCTTCAGATGTCGCTATTGGAGCTGTCATATCCTATCAACATGAAAATGGACTTTGGCGACCTGCAGCTTACATTTCACATTCTTTAGATGCTGCAGAATTGAATTATCCAATTTACGATAAAGAATTGCTTGCTGTTATTCGCGCTCTTCGCGATTGGCGGCACTATTTAATTGGCAGAGATTCATTCGAGATCTGGACAGATCACAAGAACCTGGAGTACTGGAAACATCCTCAGGATCTCTCTCCGCGTCAAGCAAGATGGCAAGCCGCTCTTGCAGAATTCAATTTCAAAATGTGTTACAAACCGGGTTCGACTAATGGTAGAGCGGATGCTTTATCGCGCAGACAGGACCACTTCACGAATAAACCGGAAACGAATAAACAAATCGTTATGCTCCCTTCCCATCTTTTCCAACGTCTTACTTCTTTTTCCTCTTCCTTTTTCTCTCAAGTTCAGAACGCTTCTTCAGATCTTCATCTCCCTGCGGCCTGGTGTTATAGTCCAGACAACAAAGTCTATTTAAACAAACGACTTCAGGTGTTCGTTCCTGAAATTTTATGATTAGAAGCACTTAATCTTTTTCACTCCTCCCCATTGGGCGGTCATGCAGGTCAAACCCGCACCAAGCAACTTTTGTCCCATTATTATTATTGGCCTGGGCTCAAGGAAGATGTTGCTAATTTCATTTCTCATTGTTCCACTTGTGCAACGTCCAAGGGCTCAGAAACCATTACTCCCATTCGCCCTCTTCCAATCGCATCCTCCCCCTGGTGCGATATATCAGTCGATTTTATCACTGGACTTCCAGAGTCAAAAGGTTTCAATGCCATCATGGTGGTAGTAGACCGTTTCTCAAAAGAAGTTGTTTTCATCCCTTGTCTTTCTTCTCTTTCCTCCCTTTATGTTGCAGAACTTTTTAGAGATAACGTATGGTCGAGGCATGGCCTACCCTCCTCAATAGTCTCAGATCGAGGACCACAGTTCGTTTCAGAGTTTTCCAAGCAGCTGAACGAGATACTTCAGATCAAACAAAAGATCTCTACAGTGTATCACCCTCAGATGGATGGTCAGACGGAGAGAGTTAACCAGGAGCTCAAGCAGTATTTAAGGAATTTTATTGCCAAGCGACAGGAATCGTGGGCAGATTGGATAAAGGTGGCAGAATACCATCATAATAATTCCTATTTGACTTCGACCAAGACTTCACCTTTCAAAGTTACAAAAACGTATCACCCGAGATTGGGTTTTGAAGCCCCACCCGATACAACTCCTTCCTCCCACTTCCTTCGCGAAATGGCGAAATCTTTCAAAGACGTGCAAGAGGCTTTACAGGAAATGAAAGAACGCATGGAAAGACAAAACAAGACATTGCCCCCTGTGTATACTAAGGGGCAACAAGTACTTCTTTCCACCAAGAATCTTTCGCTTCCGTATCCATCAAAAAAGCTCACAAAACGATGGATTGGCCCATTCACCATTATAGATGTCATTCCTAACGCTGTTCGCTTAAAGCTCCCCTCAACAATGCGCATTCATCTGACCGTAAATATTTCGCGCATTAAACCTTACCTCCCCTCGCTCCGCAGACAGGACATTCTCACACCTGATCCGATCCTCATCACCAAAGAAGGTCACGAGGAATATGAAGTTGATCACATCGTCGACTCTCGTATTCGCAAGGGTAAACTGGAATACCTTGTACATTGGACGGGTTATGGAGACGCTGATCGCACTTGGCAAACAAAAGACGATTTAGCGCATTCTCCAGACCTCATTAAGGAATTTCATCAAATAAATTCCTTAGCTCCTCATCGACTTTTTACCATTGACCTTGCTACGTTCCGCTCGCTATTTAAACCCTACAAAAACCACACTGAAACAGCTGCGCTTGTTGTGTCTCGTCTGGAATCCGAGACCTAAAAAGGGGGTAGTGTTATAGTCCGCTTTTTCAAACTTTCGATCACATGACTTTATCTTGTCTTTCCACGTGGTTATCTAATCTTTTATCTTATCAGGGCACGTGACGGGTCACATGACTGGTCTAGACCCAGGGCTTAGGGTTAGCCTGCAGCCTTCCAGCCCCTTTTCATTTCCGTCTCTCTTCCATTTCAGAAGCACCAAGTCTTTTCAGCCATTGGCTATTCTCACGGTGACTTCTCTTCTTTTTGATCACCATCCAGGGTCCATGGGAATTCTCCCATCAGGGTCCTGGTCCGTGCGCTGTAGCGATACATATATAAGCTGTAGCATATCATCTCAAGACTCTCCAGTCTTGAGCACTTGTACCTATAGTGCAGTGTTCATCTAGTACTCCTGCTTATATCTCACAATCCTCTTTTCTGAAAACCGTCACCGACATCGTTAAGCCCCAGACTAGGGTTCACCACTCATCGCCAATGACATCACTCATAACATCTTCCTTATTTATATTCCCAGGGTCCATAGAGCTACTTACGCTATTGGTGACCATAGATAGTGTAGTTAAGAGTAGGCCTCCTGTAGTTGGTCCATGCGTGGACTCCAGCAATATATAAGGCAGGGGGCACAAGCTGGGTATTTCCCAGTCTTGTCCTCTTGACTTTTACAGGGTTTATACAAGAGGGACTCTGAATCTGAGGACTGTCCCCAAGGGGGGGATCCTCCTTAGCTCTCCTGAGGCTGACTTGCTTGGTTGCTGAGCCCACTAGGCTTTACACAGGACCATTCTAGCTTTCGCTTTACTTAGCGTAGTTAGGGGCCACTAGCCAAAAGCCTCAGCAGATATAGGATTATAGGCATTCACCAAGAAAGACTCAAGATACAAGGCAGGACGGCAAGATCACCATTTCATCTTTGATATGATATTCCTTCAAGCTAGCTTTCTTAATCTATATATTAAAACCTTATCTTGATATCCAATCAAAAATCCAGACAATGAATTCTGAGTACAAATAATCTAATGGCAGCTTAACCCATGAAGAAAGACATACTCTAGAGACTTTCAAAAAAGTCTGAAGATGGTCTGGAAAGGTCAAAAGAAGTTCTTATTGGATCAAACAGGACTTGGCTTTATCTTATGTGGTCTGCCCTTGCATAACCCAGTGTTCTGATTATGGAGAGGTCAGAGAAAGAGAGAAGAGTAGTCTTATAGCTCAATACAAAGAACAGGCAAAACAAGAAGTGTTAAGCCTAGTTATAATGAGAACAAGCCCTTAGGATTTTCTTAAGAATTCCATTAAGGCCTGAAGTTACTGTTATAATCATTTTTCACTTTTCTCATCACATGACCATGGGACACCTTTACCTTTCACATTTCCCACTTTTACCTCTTCACCTTTTCACAATGTCACACCTTCACATTTCACACCTTCACTCTTTCACAAATCACAGCCTAGACCATGACATCATTACCTGGCAGCTTCCTCATGGAACTGCTAAGGTACTCACTCCCTTATTGCCATTGGTTGGCTGACTGTAGCATACTTAGGGCCGGAACCATCTACATGGTCCGTGCACTTATCTGTAGCATATATAAGAGGCTGGCTCAAGCTGGGTTTAACCCAGTCTTGTGCACTTGAGCCTTGCGCTTTATACAAGTCCTAGACTCTTCTCTATTATCCTCTTGCCTAGTTCCACTGGGGTCTAGCTAAAACCCAGTCTCTTGAGTATAGTCACGACCACTAGGACCAGTTTACAAACTTTCAGCAATGGTTAGGAATCTGCCATTTCAGTTACTCTAAAGTAATCCAGAAATTCAGAGAGTAAGCTTAGAAACTCAGTCAGAGTAAGGATAAAGTTCAAACAAGGGATGCTTTCATTGATATTCAAACTACAGTATTATACAGGAGTTACAGTACTTATAGTTCTAAAGTAGCAAACAGGTTTAAGCAAGAAAAAGAGATGAGATTAAAGTTATCTCAAAAGTAAAGATGGGTGCCAATGTATCTTGGAGATGAATGGAGATGTCAGCAATAACAGTGCCAAGGCATGTCAGTCTGAAACTGAAAGATGGTAAAAAAATATAAGAGACAAAACAGGAATATAAAAGAAACAAGAGTGAAAAAGTATATAAAGGTAAAGTGAAATAGTCCAGAAATAATGAGGTAGAAACAAAGTTATACTAAATGGCTGAACAGAGACAAAGCTAAAAACAAAATAGAGCAAAAATGGAATAAAGGGTCAGAGCAACTATAGTATCACTAGTACAGGAAAAGCATAAGCACAACTGAAGTAAAATGAAGTAGTAGCAGAAGGACTGGAGATGTATGAAGAGAATCAAGGGCTAGTATAGTCTACTGGCAAGCACTAAGTATGAAAAGCCAAGTAGAAGCCAGATTGAAATTGGATTCAAAATATAGAATATGCTACTATGTTATAATGCACATTTTATTTCTCTTTATTTTTTTACATTTTTCTACTTTTTACTGACTCTTCACATTGTTACATCATGTAACTCTGGTAACCCTTATTATTTTTACTCTTTCACATTTTCACATGTCATACCTTCACATCTTCACTCTTTCACATATCACTAATCTAGACTGGTCTAGGCCATAACATCATATATTATTGTAGCCTTATGTCTGTCTCATGTATTTCTAGGTCCCTGCTTTCTCTATACCATTAAATAACTTATTATACAGTGGTTCAAAGTAGGCCTGATCTACATGGTCTGTGCATACTTCTGTAGCCTATATAAGAGCCTCTGCTCAAGCCTGGGTTTTTCCAGTCTTGTGCATTTAAGCCTTGTGCTTTATACAAGTCTCTGTTATACTGCAAAACTTTGAGCAACTATATCTATATCCTTGGTGTGTGCTTCTGCTACTGCTAGGGGTACTACTAAAGCCTAATCTTTAAACTAGAGGCTAGGAGAACTAGGCAAGAGGGATATTGGATTAAGGAACTTGTGAAAACCTTAGAGATTCAAGTATACAAAACTAAAGAACTCCAGCTTGAATTTGCACCCCTTTTATACTATTGCATCTTGAGCACAGACTAGAAGAGTGTGCCCTGCCCTATAGTAGTGTACAATAAGCTGCCCAATGGCAGAAAGAAAGTAAAAGTCTAGAAATATATAAGAAAAATAGATAATATAAGATTATAGACTTGAAACGGCTAACTCTAAACTGTTGCTGAAACTAAATACTCATTCTAGTGATCACAATACTAACTCAAGAGACTGGGTTTTAACTAGACCCCAGTGGAACTAGGCAAGAGGATAAAGGAGAATGGTCAAGGACTTGTATAAAGCACAAGGCTCAAGTGCACAAGACTGGGGAATCCCAGCTTGGGCCAGCCTCCCTTATATATGCTACAGATGTGTGCACAGACCAGATAAATGGCTCCGGCCCTAACTATGCTACAGTCAGCCGATCAATGGCAATAAAGGAGTGAGTACCATAGCAGTCCCATAAGGAAGCTGCCAGGCAATGATGTCATGGTCTAGGCTGTGATATGTGAATGAGTGAAAGTGTGAAGATGTGACATTGTGAAGATGTGAAAGGGTGAAGATGTGAAAAGGTGAAAAGGTAAAGGTGTCCCATGGTCACATGATGTGAAAAGTGAAAAATGATTATAACAAGACTAGATTAGCTTAGATCTAGTAAAATATGAAAATGTGAAATAGTAAAGATGTAAATGGGTAACATGGTGAAGGGGTGACATGGTCACATGATGTGATCATGTGAAGAGTTGAAATAAAAATACAAAAGGGTAAAAAATAAAATAAAAGGAAAAATATGCATTATAATAGTCTCTAACTTTTTTTTTTTTGGCCTAGTTCTCTGATCTCTAGCCAAAAGGCATCTCTTAGCTCAAGCACAAGATCAGTTGCACCTCCAGGTGCTTTAAGATTAGTTCATGTAAAGATTGCATTTTAGTCTATAAAACATACTTTTAAGTTATACTTTTTCTACCTGCCTGGTTTTGGGTTGATTTCTCAGTTTCTCCTTTGATTGTATCTTTCTCTGGTTAATACTCATCAAAGTCATAATACTTAAGAGATATTTCTTTCTTGGTAATTCTTTTATGATTAAAATGATGTCAAATGGTAATATACTTAGTTTAATTGTGAATTATTACATTTATTACCAGTAATATCACATATTAATTGTTTATAAAGATTTTAATGGCAAATCACATAAAGATAGTCTATTACATTTTATATCTCAGATTCAATTTAACCCAGCTTATGCTTGGCACTTGCACTTAATACTTGCTAGCAAGCTACTCTAGTTCCCTGACTCTTCTTTATGCAACTCTGGTTTTCTGATACTATTCTATCTAACTCCAGTTATATCCACACACTTCTCTATGCAGTTGTTAGTATAAGCTACTCTGACTCTCTGATCTTGTTATACACTGGCACTACTTAGCTAAGGGCTATTTTTCATTCTTACTCTAAGCTAAGTTCTCTTTACTATTTACTATCTTTGACCGCTTTCTTTGATCTTATCTTATCTCATCTTATATCTTATCATGCCATAAGGTTGGGTCTAGCCTGGTCTAGCCTTTGTACCTTATATAGCATAGCCTTTTACCTCATTGTAGTCTAGACTTTCTCTGATGTCATGGCCTAGTCCTCTACTATCATACCTTACCTTTGCCTTGCTTTCTTTTACTAATTACTCTCTATTTGCCATTGGTTCCTATTTAATTTCCCTTTGCCCTATTTTCTTATTTAGCATTGTTCTCTGTACACCAGCTACCTCATGTATTCCTTATGGCCTGGTTCATGCACATCTTGTAGTAATATATAAAGGGGCAAGGGTATAGACTGGTTTCCCAGTCTAGAGCACTTGTTTACTTGTTTACCTTGTTTCCTAGTGCCTCCTCTAGACTGCCATTCTTTTGTCCCCCCAGTATTGGGCACCCCCCAAGGTGGTTTCCTCTTGCTATTGGTCTAGATCCATAACAGATCTCTTCTATTTCAACTCTAACTTTAGTCTGTTTTTGTTTTTTATTATCTAGTATACTTTAGTTCTTACTTTATTCCACTTTCATATCATATTTTTGTTTCTTGTTTTCTCTCATTTCTTCCTGCCATCTTTTAGTTTCAGTCTAACATAACTTGATATTGTCATCTCTGACATCTCCATTTATCTTCAAGATGCATTGATATCTGCCCTTGCTTTTAAGACAACTTTAGTCTTATCTCCTTTTCTCTCTTTACTACTTCAAAGTTATAAGTACTGTACCTCTATATAGTATCTCAGTTGGAATATCAATAACACTCCTCTATCTTAATGTTGTCCTTACTCTGACTAAGCTTCCCAGCTTATCCTCTGACTTTCTGGGCTACTTTGAATTACCTCCAGATCTTAATAATATTCCCAAGGAAATTTTAAGGATCTACTCTTGTTATAACTAGACTTGAAGCTTCTTATCTTGCCTGTCCCTTATATTGAGCCATGAGATAGCTTTCTTCTCTATTTCCAACTCCTCAGCAAATTGAAACATTGAGTTATGCAAGAGTGCATTATATAAGATAAAGTCAAGTTCCATTTAACCTAGGAAAACTCCTCCTGGCCTTTTTTTGGAAAATCTCTGGACTTCCCCAGAAGTGTCCAGAGTTGCATTTCCTTTCATGTTTTAAGCCCTACCAGTGTGCTCAAAACTTGAAGTTTATTTCAGGGATTTTTCTTCTTTGGATTTCCAAGTTCTAACAGTATATGTGAACTTGAAGCTTGTTCCTGTAGCAACCCTGAGTTTTGACATGGTCTCAAGCTCTGAAATTAGAATTAATTATAATCCAACACAGTAGTAAATGTCTATGAAGATAGTATTAAAAGGTAATATTGTGCAGAGGTTAAGTGAGCTATGAGAACCTCAGTAGATATCAAGTTACCAATATTATTGTAACTACCTATGAGAACTATGGTGGTTTAGTGCAGTAGAATGCCTATAAAGATAGAACTTACCCTCAGTAGATGTCAAGCTACTGAGGAACATAAACTAGAAAATGGTACCAATGTACGCTCTAAGCTTATGTAACTTTTACCATAAATGGAAGTCTAATGCGTGCCGGTCAAAATTGGCTTAACCTTAGTAGATATTAAGCAACATAAACCAGAGGGTACAAAGCTGCTCTAAGCTTATGTAACGATTACCATAAATGGAACTCTAAAGTAAATAATGGCATGTCAACTCCTAATCAGAGCAGCTGTTGCAATTGGCAGGGAGGGCGCACGGGCTGCATTCACGCCCATGATGGAACGTGCAAACGAGAATTTTTCGAGGAGAAAGCAGGAGAGAACTACGTTTGGGTGATTTGGGATATTCACAGGCATCAAGAGAAATCTGAGACAGGCGCAAAGGAGCAGAACACTGCTTACGAACCATTTGTGCAGAACCAGAACCCGGTGCATGATGTAGCTTTCTGTGTGTCCATCTGGGCCCACATCGAGCGTGGAGAATTGGACGGCCACTAGAAACAGTACTCGGGGTATAAGATTAATAACGACACTCGCACTTTCGTATACCACCCCTGTAACGGTGAAAAAAAAAACTTTTGAACGCACCTTATCGCCCTTGAGGCGGCCTTGTCATTGAACTTATCAGTAAGCAGCTCGATCACATTGCGATTTCAAGGTATAGTGCCCCAATCACCGAATCTATTGGATAACCAAGAGCACCGCCTCGAGGACACGCTGCGCTGGGGGCGTACTAAAACCAGCCTAAAAAAACAGATATGAAACGTTCTTTGAATCTGATTGGGTTATATTGACAATGCGCAGCTCGTCATGCGATCATCTAGCTTGGCCATAAATCGATCAATTTTCCCATGAGAAAGGGTAACCTTATCAATATCAGACATGCGTCTGGGAACACCACATCAATTTCCGTCCAAGTATCAGCGGGGCGTATAAGTGCCGTTCATGAAATTCGGAACTTTGGATTCAATTTGAGTCACCGGATTTGGAGGAACCATACATGTGAACATCAGATGGTCCAGTGTTACCTGATTTGATGAAAGGAAACAGTTGGAGGTAAACACACTTGTACGTTTGGTATCGCAGGGATGCGACACCAGACTTATGTCACCAAACAAGGCTTCACGAGCTCTCCGGGTAATAGAATGTTGAATCCGGAGTTCGGAGTCAGGACCGACGGTCACTAAACCATGGTATGTCTGTAAAGTCTGTACTTAAATGACATGATTACAAGACATCATCGCATACGAAAGTACGAGAAAACTCGTGATCGGGTCGTGAAAGTCGTCGGACGTCGTAAGAAAAACTCGGACCCACAGTATGGGTCTGAGACAATCCACAAATAAAGCAGAGGGATCTGTCAAGATAGGCTACACGCGAAAGGAAAGGAGAGAATGTATGAGACAAGGCGCAATAGATCAGCATCGAACAACGCAGGAACCCATAGTGGAAGTGCAAGAAAGATTGATAGGTATCAAGCTCGAGTCAAGGGCACGAATAATAGCACAACGATATAGTCCATCCTACACCAACACCCCCTACGCGACGGTGAACGTGTCCACTCACCGATTAGGGTCGGCGAACCCATCGTCCTAGCCCTATTCTCCGAAGCACAGCAGCACAGAGAGCGAACGAGAACAAGAAGATGCTGCATGACATGCGCGCCACCGACAAGTGCCTATTTCCCCTCACTGGAGTAGAGTATCTGTCGTTCACTCCATGATGGGAACTAGCGCAAGCCTGAGATTGGTCTTGATTCCGACGCGCAAGTGCACCAATGTGTTCATAGGGAAACATCCACCCCATCGCTCTCGCAACGATCGCGCGAGCAATATCGCCCATGGACATAGTTTCCGAACTTCGAGGGGCACCCCCATTCCCGAGGCTCTTAGTGACTGTCTCATCGCCAAATTGTTCCGCTATATTAGGCCTCGCTTGCTCGTTTGCCTCCGATCGTCGTCGCCTTAGTTCAAGTTGAGAAGAGGAGGAAGGACCAGAGCATTGAGCTTCCTCTAACTTTGCCTCTCGCCTGGCAGTTTCAGCTTCCACCGCTTCCAGGCGCAGCCTGAACGCTTCCACTTGGGCACATGTTGCAGCAAAAGACGCCTCAAGTGCCCGCAGAGGACCATCTGAGTCATCCTGTAGATCCGATCTTGCTGGGGCTGTATCACGAACGGTGTCGCTTCCATTGCCCGTCAGACAATAGCTGTCCGATGAAATCATATCGTCGCCAACATTCTCGGACACATCATCTGAAGGAGAAGCAGTAAAAATGGCTGTGATAACTCGTTTCTGCGTTTTTGCATTCTTCCCTGATCCCTTGCACCGAACAGAGTCTCGCTGAGTTTGACTGCCATCGTTTTTCGCATGGGATGTGCCCGGTTCCACAACCGAAGAGGAAGCACTATCAGCATCTGCACGCGTAGGAACGGGGATACGTTTCACTGTCTCCCCCAAACCAAAGTCAGCCTCCCATGCACGCGCACCACTCAGCGGAATGTCCGAGGAAGACGCCAACAACTCCTCGATGGTAGGCTCCTCTCCTTCATTCCCAATAACTTCAGACTCAGTAAATATGTGAGTGTACGGAGGCGGTGGAGTCAATAAACTTGGTTCCTGAAGAACAACCTTGGAACCCGCGATCGACGAATGGATGTCGTGAGGTGACTCAGCGTGTACGGAGGATAGTAGGCCGGATGCAGACTCTGGAGAGAGCTTAGCGTCCGAGATGGAATCGAGCTTTGGATCAGTCTCGCTTTCGGACCCTTCCTCGCCGGCAGAGCATTCGCTCCCACTTGTGCTTACGCGCTCCCAGGTCTCGACAAGGCCTTTTACCTTGCCTCGGCGGCGCATACGCATGTGTGCGAGGTCTCTGTACCTCTTGGCGGAAACATCCGAGGACGAACTGGAGCAGTGCAGGAACATGGCTGGAGATGATGGGAAGAGGCCTTCGCATACGCCGATGTTATCATCAGGAAGCAACCGGAGGTCATCCACAGAAATAGAAGCACCGCGGATGCTGGGGAACATGGTAGAGGAGGAAGTGGATCTGGAATAAATAACATTCGAGTCGTCGGAGATTTCATGCGAGTGATACGAGTGGGCGTAGATGCGTCCGCGGAGAACGTCAGCACGAAGGACGCGTGATCGATCAAGGAGCTGAGCGCGCTGTACATCAGAAAGGGGTGTGCTGTGCACGTGTAGAGGGAATCAGTGGAAGCGGTCGCGCAACGACCAGTCGTGTGACGTACCCAACAAGATCTGCGTCTGTGAGCCGCAATAACTCACGACCTGTGAGACCGCATGTGCGGATACACTCGAGTATGTCCACGAGGGAGTCGTCTTTGTCCCCTTCAGAGTTGTCGCATGACCTGAGAGACATCTCGAGATAGGTGATGAGTTCGTCTGTGTTCCACTGCTTGGGGTTGGGAGGCAGTCCAGCGCACAGTTCTACCCCTGAGCTCTGGTTGTGACAATGCCTGTGTATCTGATCGTAGCTGTGATGTCCTGGGATACCTGCGGCGCCACTGCTCGATGGCATTGTCTCTGCCCTCCGCACCCGGTGTGTGAGCCTAGGCCTGTCTGAACGCTCCATCGGCACAGATGAATCGTCTGGAAAGGCGACAGCGACTGACGGTGGGGTGGGCAATGGCATGGGGATGCCGCGTACGTCGTCCTGCACTTCTGCCTCGAGCGACGGTAACGAAGACGAATAGCAGTGCCGCGCCCTCGTCTCCGTCTGTACCCTGGAAGAAGGTACATAATGGTGCCTAGTATAGTGGGCAGAGTACGGTGACGAGTTCGAGCGGGACAGTAACGCAGACGACGTTGTCTTAATTGCGTATGGATGAGCATTTGGCTGGATGTGTGGTGGGTGTTTCTTCGTGGGCTCCGCTGGCGAAATAGGTCGGCTCGCCATCGCTGCGAGACAGTAGAGCGACCCCAGCCAACCAGTTGGTTGATGGTAAGGAGGGTTCGGGTAGCAAACGAACGACGGGCAGGCTGCACAAAGGCCCACAGTAATCACCGTGAGACACGACACGACGAGGCCTCCTGCTCAACTCGGTGACCTCACATGTGCCTTCTGCTCCTTGAAATTGATGCTCGGGGGCCTATTCCATGATACGTGGACATCTCGAGATACGTTGAGTAGCTGATTCTCGTGCCGCCAATTGTCCGTGTGCGTTGGCATGTGTGCTCATCGGTCACTACCAGCACACCCTCGTGTTCTCGTTCTCCTTTGACCAAGACATCGCTGTGTACTCCTCCAACTTCGCCATCTATCGGCAGTGGCGCGGTCTTGACCACAACTCGCGAACAATGCCTCCCACAGCTTAGCTTGGCTTGTATAGCACGATGCAGTTCAACTTGCGGCGTACGTGTGATTAGCCTCCCGGTCTCTCTCGTCGACGGAATTCAAGTCGCACTCACCCACTGCACCCCGTGGTACCTCTTGCGACCCTTGGTGTGATCAGGGGAGTCTGTAGACGTGTGTGGGCGATATGTACCATCGTCTTTCGCTTCTGCAGGGCCTCTCGACGGTTCTTGTCCCCTGTCCGCTCAGTCCTCTCCCATCGGTCTTTGGACTTATGTCACTCATACGGGCCTCTGAATGCGACGTGGGCCCTCCTGTGTCGTGCGCTGTGCCGCCATGGGAACTGGGGTAGACTCACCTCGATATTCCAGGTCATGACCCTTGCAAGGATACTGCTCGAGCTTTGTCTGAGCTGCAACTATCCCCGTATAGAGGTTCAGAAAACGGTGCACGCAGATACCCTATAGACCCCTCGAAGGACGTCCAGCATAGCGACATCCGCACGTGTATACAGGAAAGTCTACTTGCCTCACCGCGTTCAACCTCGTATACAACTGGAAAAGACTCGGCTATGAGGAAGTCAATGTCCCACTACGGAGGATCCCCCTGGTATCTAGATCGAGTCACCAGAGTTGCCACCTACACGCGCTGCAGCCAGGAAGTCGGGGCTTGCGCCGACTCGCTGCGAGAACACTAAAATCAGCTAGTACCAAGAGCCAAACTACACACTGGGAACGAGGCGGGATGTCATTCGGTACAGATACATGGCGACAGGGCAAGGCCGATTGGGTTAGAGTCAATGGTGCAGTACGCATACCTTGTAATAGTCAGCAGGAACTCAGGAAATTCGGGAAACATGGAAAACACAGAACCTACAGTACACGCGATCAACATGGAGTCAGTAACAACTTTCATCATTACACAGTCGTGTTCCTTCCGAATGGGCGCCAGTGCTTCCACTTCCTCGTGCTATTTGACCGACGTCGGAATCAATACCGGGTACTTGACCTCCCTTTGCTTCCCTTCCCAGCCAAAGCCGATCAGTTGCACCGTCCCTTCTGATGTGGCCATGAGTTCGACTCCTGGAGGTTGTCAAACACGAAATTAGCGCTATGAAGCTCCACAAATGGATGTAGAAGGTCAGATTCGAACCTCAATGGGACTTTCCCTTGTTTCAATGACTCTTTGGACGTCAATCCCTTGATAAACTCCATCACGGCCATACGTAGGTTTGCATACGATGGCATACCAATCGTTCATGTCGATCATCATTTAGTAAAGAAGTCGCAGCGCAAAGCCAATCGACGCCAGCTTCTGGTGCACAACTGCACCGTATGAGGTGATGAACTTGATTACGATGTCCCTGGGGTTACCCTCGATGGTTTAAGTGCGATAGGTGCACACAAAATGTCCCGTTTGAGCGGTGCTTGATATTCCAACTTTATCGACCCATTTATGCCCAAATATGTATCGGGGGACGGGAAGAAGTCAGCCAACAGGGGCAGAGAGTGGTGGATGTTCGATGATTTCATACCATGAATTTAAGCGATCCACCGACTCTCTGAGGACATACAGGACACGAGTAATTCACAGAAATTGGTCCCCGTCATGAGTAGAGCGAATAGGAGCCCAAAGAAAGTTGGCGAGTCGCTGGACGACGAACTTTTCAGTAATGATGCTACCCATGATCGTGAGTCGAGGTCCAACATGGGCGATAAAAATGTGAGGCAGTAGCATCTTTTAACGAGGTCGGAATTCTACAAGAAAGAAAAGCTCAACCAACAACAGAAAAAGGACACAGGATGAATGTCATCACCTCTGGTTGGTATAATATAAGTTTGGCACGAGAAGACAGCCTGGACTGACGGGTCTGGGTTTCGCCCTGCACCCTTCCTCTCGCAGACGACCAGAAATGTTCAGTGCTCTCCATATCCCTAGATCACCACTGCATCTGACCCAGTACCATCTCTGTTTATGAGGTCGTCGAGACGATGGCTCGGGACCATCTCCAGATGGGCCTGAGACCAAATCGGCGCTCAACCTCCTGTTCGTGGATTCAGGAAAATGCGAGTACCCCCTCGAGCACGATGTTGTCGGGCAAGCATACCTGATAGGGATTGAGACCATCGGCAACTTTGCCGCGAAGAGTCTTCTGTCATTACTAATTCTTTGAGCAGACCTTTGCCGCTGTTGCGATCCGGACAACGAACAGACGATGTCGATGGCTGTCCCGCATGAAACAGTTAAGAATGATTTCACGAGGGATGGAGGTATCAACAACCGTGGACATCCGAGTAGATGAAAGGATGAGCTAGCTAAATACCGGAGGAAGGTCCGGAGTGGATGGATCGCTCGGCAACCATGCAACAGAGAATCAAGTCTCTTTCCACCGTAAATAGCTCTTCGGTTCCAACTACCATGTTCACCTGAGTGACTTCCTTTATCAAGTTCCACTTACATGCTGCTCTCGGTCCCAACCACTTTTCACGGCTAAGGCTAGCCGCTAGCAGTCTCCCTCGATGACAAGCTACTCGGCAACTCACTCTCCTCAACTTACCATGTTGCTTTGACGCCCTTCCCCTTTTCCACGCATGCAAGACCATCTGGACGACCACCAGCTTTCGTGCTAGTGACAAAGATGCTTCCACGTACACAACGATCAGCATCCCCAATTTGGTATATATCACTTAGCTAATCATCATGTGGGTTGTGTGCGAGTGGCCAAGTCGACGCAGTATGTCTCGGCGAAAACAACAATCATCAAGTGCACCATCAGCGAAACGGCGACGTGGGGGAAATCTCCCAGCATTTGGTGTACCCACGGAAGATGACGTCTCTCTGTTGCAACCGAGCCATTTTCCTTCAGCGACAGCTTTGTCAACTCGCACCCCCCTTCGAAGGGCGGTCGTGCCATCGTTATCTTCGCTTGCAGCGCGTTGCTTCGTGACGCACATTCAAGAACTTTCAGAGAACGAACATTTATGGATTCATTGCAAGCAATACTTGAGGCGTTTGCCTGACGCATTAGTACCAAGATTGTTTTCCATGTTGCGATCCAGCTGTCCGACTCTTTTATCGCACGGACTTATCGTTTTGGTAAGGTTCCAAGTGATGGGCCTCTGCGTCTTGTCTAATCTAAAACACGCTCAAGTACTTCTTGCGTGGACCATCCCTTGTGCTTTCCAGCGATCTACCCGGCGTCCAAAGACAAACAATTGCTTCTGTCGTGAACAATCCAACACTCAGAGAACTTCGTTTGGTTGGCTTTGACAAGTTTGCAGATGAGGTTTTTGCGTCCATTTTACGTTCTCTTCCCCATCTCCGCACCCTTGTACTCCGGTGCGGCAAACAGCTATCCCCTATGGGTTTCTAACACTATTACAGTGGCTGTTCCAAGGTCGGTGCAAGGACCGCAGAAGTGATTGGTAGTGCGTGTCCGTCCTTGATCACCCTCAATCTCAACTATACTTCCGTCCTACCCACGTCTCTCCTTGGACTGTTGGTCTCTTGCCCCAGCTTAGAAGTACTAAAAGTAGCGGGCATATCAAATTGGGTGAGCAAACGCACCGCCAGTTTCAGTCTCATCGCCCATCCCTGTCCAGACCGATACTGCCTTTGCAAAACTTCTCATCGTACTCTCCAACATAACCCTACTCCACATGAAAAGTCTCAAGTTCCGCCAGCTCAGTCTCTCCGAATCCTCGATATACGCCTTCACTGCGCACTGCCCCAACCTGACCCATCTGGACGTCTCCTTTACGCGTCTCCATCGTCTTTCGCCTTCAACACTCACTTGTGTGTCCGCTTTAGAAAAATTGTCGCTCACGTCAACGGCGTTGTCAAGCGTAGATGTAGTTTCGCTAGTCAGCGCTTTACCAAACATACGGACCCTCTACTTGGGTGCGCTCGGTAACGCACATGGTTCGTCTGCCTCCATTGGTAACATATCTACGATGACCATGACGGACGACACACTCATGTCGCTCACAAATGTTATGGAAAACTTTGAACACCTCGAGAAATTTAGCCTCGTCGGGAACACAAAGTTGGGACTCAAGTCTCACCATGACGGACGTGATGCACTCGCCAATTTCATCCGTCGAGTCGGTCGAAAGTGCAAGGCACGTCTCCACCGTTCCCAAGCTACGTGCTATGGCTGATCGAGTGCATCCATGCGTGACTTTCTGCTGTGCTGTATGCTACATAGCACCTCAACTTGTCAGGCATACCGTATTTGCGATCCCAAGACCTGTTCGGGCTGGTGTCAGAGACGGTCGCCAACAACCCGAGACTTGAAGAGCTTGCGCTCAACAATACAGGGATTGATGATGATGCGGCGCCGTTTCTGGCATGCTGTTCATCGCTTGTCGTACTCGAAGTCGCCGGCACGAAACTGACAGGTCCGTCTCTCGCACGGCGTTGTTGCCATTCGCGCGGTACGTGCTCAACCAGGGCCATGTCCATTGTATGTTCACAGGTAGCGGGCTGCTCTCGGTCGTCGATGCCTGTCCCAATTTGGAGAAGCTCGACTTGACGAGCTGTCGTGGAATCAAAGTAGCTGACCGCCGTCGCTTTTTCGAGGTAATGACGATCACTCATATACATGTCGTGGAGGTGCGTGGTGCTGATGGGTGTCAACGATAGGTATGGGAGAGTGAACGGAGGAACGTCTGAGGGCATACCAACCCTCGATCCTCGTGTTGCGTTACATATTGGCGTGTATGGACATGATACATCGTGTGAAGGTACTTGACACAACTGCATGAATGCTCATGGCGGAAACAAGATGAGAAGAGGCGAACGAAGTGCCATTCCGAACCCATCGCAACTTGGACTAGAAGAACACGCGGAGATTTGAACTGTTGCCTATCGTCTGCTACTTTTTATGTATGCATCCTCGGACGAACTGGAATGCCGGGAACAGAACGAAACGGTGTCCCACCACATGCTGGTCTACACGGTGACTAGTTCAAACGGATGCATGGGACAACTACATCGGCAGGAGCTAGTGGGTTACATTTGTTGGTACTGTGTTTTGCGGAATATATGGACTGGGACTGTCTGTCATGGGCTGACGATGACTTACACTTGCAATGGGACATCATGATATACTAGAAACGCGTCTATAGGTCTAGCTAGATACATGATGACAACCGTGAACCAGGGCGGCACTTTGCAAGTCACCTCACCCCGTCAAGAATGAACGACAAAAAAATTGGACCATCGGCCCACGAAAGACCTACTTCCAATGTACATGCTGCCACATGTCGGGTCACAGATGCTCCTTAAATTTACTCTCCGCGGGTGCGGGCCCAGGCGCATCCAGAGATCCATCGGTGTGACTTTCTGTGTTTCCTCCTCCCTCATGATCATGCTCAGCACGCGGAACGTCTCTGATAGTCGAGTCGCCATTCGATTCGAGATATGAGTGCCCATGTTCAGCTGAATGTGGGAGCTGACCCTCTGGCGCCTTCTCGAGCTGACGCTGACTCGTGCTTTGATACCTGCTCGTTTGTCCATTCATGCCCCCATCGTCATGTTCGTAGTTGTGATCTAATGGTGCTAGTTTCTTTTCTAGCTGAGCGGAATAGAAAGCAGTGAACCAGAGCACGAAACAAACAGTCTGAGAGAATGACGTTTAAATGAAAATCGAGTGCTTACCGTGTATCCGTTCTTGCCGGTTCCTGACCCAGAGTCCTTTCCGGGATGCGAGTATGAAGGTAGCTCTCCTTCTGCTCCAACGACGGCGTCCTGATAGATATCACCATCTTCGTCGTCCTGCTCCCCTTCAACGCTCGATCCCTCGTCGTCACTCTCGTCGTCATCGTCGTCGTCCTCGCTAACATAGCCAACAGAACGCACAGCCGCTTGGACTGGCCCTCCACGATCCATTTGTTCACTCGCGACGAGGTATCTCGCGCAAAGCATCCTGATGTCATTCCACCATTCCATCATGTCCTCACGACTTCGTGTCCTGAAAGTCCATGCATGCTGACTGACCACAATCAACTTCAGGCTTCCAGTGTGAGAGCCGGTGCCATCTTTTCTCCCTTCAATGTGAAACTTGTGCGATTTCGATGAGGCAGACGAGGGTGGCCCGAGTGTGCAAGCAGGAAGGAACAGAGAGAAGACAGGCAGGTGGCTCCCGAGGTGTTCCGGATCAGAGGAGGCGTATTCGTGAAGGAAGCCAGCAGGGGTAAGGACATAATATGCCTCGCGGTATGTTCGTGTGAACCGTTTCTTGCGCTCGAGCAACCCAGTATGTACGGTGATGACACATGGATCGTCTTTGGAAGGATAGGTAATCATCTCAGGGTTCCTCAAAGGTGTCTCTGGATCGAGGAGATGATCAGAACGGGCAGAGAAAGCAATCCATTCTCGATCTGGGGAGAGGGAGGCCATGGCTTCTCCGAGGATGTGCCAGGTATCTTGGACGGATGATAGCTGGCGGGAGTGCCACTCGTCGTAGGTCTGCCAGGCAGACTGTATAGCACGGACGATTCCATCCTCGAAATGGGCGGAATTTTGCTGCATAATTATTATCGACTTTTGGAGGGCGTTTTCTTCATGTACCTGTTTCTGGAGTTGACGAGCCACGGCCACATTTGCAACATACCTGAAAAGGGTAAGGGACCACATAAGATAACAAGGAGAAAACGCACGGGTCGGACTTCGCGGTAACGTTCATTGGCGTGTTCTTGAAGATGCTTATGCTGGTGGCGAGATCACCTATCATCTTGGCGGAGAGTTCACGTTCTTTGGCGACACTTGTGGCGAGCTTGCCAGTGTCGTTTTGAACATTCTTTAAAGATATGAGATATAAATACATTGAGAGTATGGACGCCCTACCTTGATATGTGCTTTGATCTCTGTTCTGAGTTTCTGAAGATGCTGGACAATCGAGCTGTCGATGGTACGACCAAGGTTGGCGTGTTGGTCCGCAATGACCCTAGTCTTATCGCGAATACTATAAAATACGTCCTACACACACGTTGCGCAGAATGACGAGAAAGAATGGGGTGATACATGCCTGAAGGCCCCCCTCTCCGAGAAACTGGTTTCCCGCCCTGAAGGGGACTTGTATGACTGCCCTAAGCTTGGTGTATTCGCGAGCAATATTATTCTGGATGTCTGCAATGCCCTCAAAGTAGGCAATGAGCTGTTTCACGATAGCTTTCCAAGCGACGAAGCGCTCGATGAGGATGTCGGACGGTTTGAGATCTTGTGGAGCCACGTTCTTCCTGATGAGAGACTGCGAACGGGAGTGTGTACTTCCGTGTTTCGATGTACGCGACACCGACGTCGCACGAGATATCGACGCTGTTTCGTTGTAGTTCATCGTCCTCTGGATGCGTTCTCTGGATGGTGTGGCCGTGTGGAAGCGAATTGTGCGACGTCATAAGACTGTGACATGTCACACTGGTCACATGACTCATATTGAGTGACACCGTGATCCCTTCTGCGTCGGTTTCACTGCGCAGGCTTTTCCATCCTCCGTCAGACCGTCTCCATTCGCCTCTCCTCGTTGCAAGGATGAACGCCGGCGTACAAAACATCATGATTTCCCTCGGGGCCATGCAGCGTATACTACCCTTGGTTCTTCTGTTTGGGTGGTCCGTTGATCTCTTCTTTTCCACCAGTTGCGCGCAAGATCCCGTTCGACGACCCGGTTGTTCTCAACTATGTCCGACTCGGTTACATCCTTAGCCAGGTCATCATCATCGGCGCGTATTTCTGGGTCTCCTACAAGGTCTCTTCGACTTGTTGTCCTTGACTGTCGGAGCTGACCAGCACACGTCATCACTCAGGTCAAGCAAAAGAATGACCAAACAGTCCTCAAATATGGTGTGTCATTCGCCTCTCTCGAGTTTGATTCCCTCTCAGGTTTTCTACCCTAGTTGACACACCCAACCCAATGGTCAGCTTAGCCCAAGACCGTTCCGTTCCCTGTCTCGCTCACCCATTCCTCTAGTCGCCCGACTCTGGTGGACTCATCACAACCACCGTAAGAGACTATGATCTTTCCGAGACGTCAAAACTCGTACGTGTACCCCGTGAATAAACCTTTTACCGGGGTTGTCTCATGTACTCCAGCTCCGCGGTGCATATTTCGGTATCGCCATGATGGCCTTTTTCCATCTCTATATGAAATACACCCAGCCCTTGTTCATTCAAGCTCTCATGGGCTTGAAGAACTTGTATGATGCAAAAGTGGTCGCTATTCATGTACTCGGGAGACCAGCAGAAGGAGAACTCAAGAGACCGTTCAAGGTCGCCTCGCTGTTTGGTCGTAAGTTCATCCTCCTCCAGTATGCACATTTGGTTGATATGCTTGTATACAGCCGCTGCTGGGCCACGGACCGACGCTGCATCCATTACAGAGGCAGAAAAGAAGATTGGAGCCAAAAAGGAGGAATAGGTGGTCCATATTATTCTTCCCTTGACGGATGGATGTCATGCCTAATGTTGCGTTCTCCGCCAGAGCTATATCCGTATCTTCATATATCTATCTGCATAATCTGATCCTGGACAGTGTGGTCATATGTGAATGCCGCGCAAACCATTCATTAATATCGGATCATTAGCTTCATGTAGCGCAGGCCAACGGTATAGTAGTAGAGTCATTCCGTGACCACGAGCATGCGTAGAAATTCATCCTGATCTCGATGAAATTGTCACTCGTCCGTGAACATGCTTGCCCTTGCATGTATGTACTGGCGGGTTGTGGAGAACCCCTTCATGCTGTGTATTCTCAGGGAATGAGCAACCTGAAGACTGTCCAGTGGAGTTGGCTTCAGAAGAGATACAAGCCCGGGCCAACTCTCAATGACCTCTGAATTGACACTCGAAATTTAAATTCTCTCAAGGCTGGAGTGTTCGTCCATGCTTCCAGGTACTCCTACACTCGCGCTTGGAGTCGTATTTACGGCGTCCAGTTGCAAATCTCAGTAGCAACGACACCCTACTCGATTTCCTTGACAACGGCCAAGTAGGTTTCATTGCTGGGTCACCCATTCCAAACCTTGGAGTTGGGTATGGGCAGCGTTTTCTGGCTGCGCAGAAACTCCGCCACCAGCGCGACTTACACCTGCCTGATCACCCAGCCAGTGATAAATTGCAACAATCAGGATGGAATCTTGTGGGCAATGTAGATGATGTGCATTCTAAACATGGCCTCTCATTCTTTGATCGCCGTGCCAAATCACGACGGACCAGTACGGATTGGTAACGGGGTGCGGTGGAAGTACTGCCTCCCGGTCAATACCGCAGTGGAGTCATAAAGAGATGGCGTAACAATACGACTCGGTAATTTCACTGTGCAGATGCTACCTCATATCCTTCTCTCAGGTTTGCTCGCTTCTGCCGTGCTCGCGGGTGACGCGTCGGCAACCACGCGAGTTACAGTAAATGGAACCGCAAGCCAATCTATCCCCCCTCTCCTCTGTACGTCCTTTCTCTCTTTTCTTTTTCCCGCGAAGCCACTCATGACCTTGGTCAGATGGGCAGATGTTCGAGGCATGCCTGTTTACCGGGCTGGTTCTCTTATCTGACACATATATTTCCCAAACGCACAGGACATTAGCGTAAGTGGCGCTCTTGTCATTCCTACGCACAGCACGGAACTCCTTTCAACAGCATGTGAGCACAAGGGTCGACTCGCTCGCGAATATCATGTATTGACTGATGATCACGTAGAGCGGTGATGGTGGTCTTTACGCTGAGTGTTGGTGATCATGTCATGATATTGATTGTAACCACCCCTGACTACCCTTATTCAGTGCTGCAAAATCGAGCATTCCAGCAAGTCACTCCAAGTGGGTGACTCAATGGGGATGCTCGAGCATCGCCTGACTGTCATGTCCAGACACAGCTGACGCATTGTACGCGTGGAGCGCTCTCAACGGTGCAATCATCGACGTGATAACTGACCCATCGCCTGTCTCATCTGCACTCCCAAATTCTCTCCGGCTAACTATTCCAGCGGGTACTTCCGGTCAGGTTGGTTTCGGGAATGGCGGTTACTATGGTTTGTCGTTCTTATCATACTTGGTGAATTATTTTACCGCATAGTGCATCAGGAATTGATGTGAATTCCGAGTGGACGTACAACGCATCCTTCTATTACAAGTTCCCGGCAGCTTCCTCCTTCAATGGGACAGCAAACGTTGCATTACAAGGTTCCACAGGCGAAATTTATGCCTCTGCTCCCATTCCAATCGACGGACACCAAACGACTTGGCAGCAGATCAACCTGCGTCTGACACCCACAGTATCTCCGAACTCGACAGCCAACAACTTCACGGTCACTTTCGATGGGGCTGAGGCAGCGGGTGAGACCATCAACTTTGCCATGTTTTCGTTATTTCCTCCGACCTTCAACGATCGTGTAAATGGCATGAGGATCGACATCTCTACCGTATGTGTTGATGTTAGCGCACTCTCGCATGATGACTCACCCGTCGATGGCCTTGAAGGCGTTGTATGAAATGAAGCCTTCCTTCTTCCGCCTGCCTGGTGGTAACAACTTGGTATGTATAGAAAATGAGCCTGCTCCCACTCCTTTGTTGACGACTTTCACAGGAGGTAAATTTCACTCAGTGACAACATCCTCGATGCACTAAATGGAGAGCCTGAAACATTAGGGCACAAACTGGACGACGAGATGGGTGTGGAACGCTACCCTTGGTCCGTTGGTGAATAGACCTGGTATGTAGTATCTACGTTGAGCAATCTCTCTTTGCTCATCATACATCTATAGGCCGTCTGGGAGACTGGGGATACATCAACACCGAGTAAGTGATACATGTCTGACCGTCTTCTATCGTCGAGGCTCTTTACCTTGTGTAGTGGTCTCGGCCTTCTTGAGTACTTGTACTTTTGTGAGGACTTGGGAATGGAACCGATTATGGCCGTTTGGTCAGGTAGGTCTTACTCATTCAGTGCTGAAAGCAACGCCTAAACTGTGCAGGCTTTTCTTTTGATGAAAAAAGCGTCGCTGAAAATGGGTTGGCCCCGTACATTCAAACTGCCATTGACCAGATCAACTTTGTCATTGGTAACGCGGAAATGAATGAGTATGGTGCGCTAGTGCCAGTTTGTCCGAAACTGTCTTAACTGTATACAAAGCCGCCCTCCGTGCCTCCCTTGGACACCTCGAACCATTTACTCTCCACTACGTCGAGATTGGTAACGAGGACTGGTTTGCCAATGAGACGTGAGCTAGCCCATGCTTAGATGTGTCATAGATGTGTCATTGGCTCACTATCAACGAATCGTCAGATACACCTACCGCTGGAGAGACCTTGCAGGAAACCTCACCGCGACATTTCCCCAGCTCCGTATGTGCACCTCCAACTCTGTGGGCACAGTTGCTCATCTCAGTTCTCTCAAGAATTCATTGCAACCACATTTCCATTCAACCCCTTTTTGGACCCCGTACCTAAGTATTACGACGTTCACTCTTATTTGATTTTTGGTAGGCTTCACTTTGTTTTCACGAGTATCATTCTCAGTTCATCATAGAGAAATTTATCGAGAACGCATTCATCTTTGACGCCTATCAGGTTGGATGAACATCATTTTATCCATATTCTAATCCTCATATTCTCCTTAGCGTAACGGAACATATTACTTCCAGGTGAGACTCGTTGAAAAGTGCAATGCATTGTGGTTCAATTATTTCAACAGGGCGAATATGCTGCTTACCTATCTATCGGATCGTCGTATCCTGATCTCCAAAGTAAGTTGGCATGTCGAAACCTCTGTATCGCTGTAACAATGCTTTCTCCGTTCAGCCTCATTGGGGGAAGCCGCATACATGACCGGCTTTGAGAGGAACAGCGACATTGTGTTCGCTACCAGTTATTCTCCCTTGTTGCGGAACATTGCTGCCATAAACCCTGGGCCAGTGAGCACTCCTAATTTATTTCCTTGTTGCCACTGACGTGCCAAAAATTTCAAGACACCTGAACTGGTCGCTTTTGAGTGGGTGGATTTAATGTCCTCCTATCTACGTCGAGCATTCATCCGGAAACGAACAGCGCTTCCAAAATTTACCCGTCTACGAGCTACTATGTCCAGCAGGTGGGTCTCACGAGCCTTGCCCTGGTCGTCGCTTCAACACGTGCTAACGTGCTCATTCTCCAGCTCTTCAGTACCCACCGGGGTTCTGATTACATTCCCAGCACGCTTCCTACCTTCAACGGCACCCTATACTGGAGCGTCACACGCGACGTCGATCTCCATGTGGTCTTGATCAAGGCGAGTCATGCAACTTTCCTTTCCGTATCATTGACCAATGCGCTCGCTGCCCCCTCCACTTGTATCTAGATCGTCAACACCGACGCCACTCCTGCACCCATGACGTTCGACCTGCCTTTCGACGTTTACCCCGACGGGAATCTCACCGTGATCACCGGAGCGTTGTTCAACGTGAGCAACACGCCCAGGACCCCAGACGCCGTGCGCCCCGTAACGTCTCCCGCGACGTTTGCGCAAGTTTTTAACTATACCGCCCCTGCGTACAGCCTCAGCGCGTTGACCGTGTACATATCGTAGATCAGGGTTGCCCGCACGAACGGTCTAATTACAAACGTCGCGTACACTCTTTAAAATTAAAAAAAAAAAAAAACACCCGTTTTCAGGACCTTTGCAGTGCCTTTTCTTTGTAGTTCAGGCCGGGAATGGATGTGCACACAGACACCAGGCGGACTTGACCCATCCCCCTTCTTCTGGTCACGTGTCCTGCAGCTGGAGAGTCAGCGGCGCATCGCGTGCCAGGAGCCCATCTGATCAGAGAGTTTGGTCGCACGACGATAGAGTTCCTACGCTCCAACACGCAAGACCATATCCGAACGTTTAATACCACATATTCAAAACGACCGACTTCATTTGCCAGTGTGCCAGTGACACTCGCCGGATCCTCCTTTTTGTTCTTCTCTACAAGTCCCGCTCTCTGCTGCCACATCGCTGGACAGCATGCGCGTGTTGTTCCCGGAGAGCGACGTGGGTGGGACGACACATCACCTGCACAAGAATCACACGTTCATTCATTTTCATCTCTTTTCTCGGGTCATACAATTATATTATTATATATAGTTTCTGTACTTTTTCTGTATTTCCGGTTGGACTCCAATATAATTTGATCGACATTACTTGCTATATCCCACTACGAAAAACCATATGGTGTTCTCTACAAGGGGATGGGAGAAGACAGGGGGAACAAAAAGCTCGACAGTTTATCCCGAATTCTTTTTATTAAAAAAGTCCATCGAGAACAAGCAAAAGGAGAAAAAAAAAAGATTACGACATGGATCATCTATGATGCGCGTTGTGTTCCTGCCCACCTCACATCCGTTCAAACGTGATCACCAACGCCCCCATGTCAGAGTCTGTCCACACACACAAAAAAGTCAACAATGCCATTTGACACGACTAGCAGTACGACGCGTGTCCACTCACCCGATCGCCAACATGAGCACGCATCCCAACGTAGCCACGACCTACACAATCCGATCCATCGTCAGCCGTTCGTATGATAGTCCACACGCCGAGCTCTGAGGCTCGCAAACGCACCAGTGCCGCGATGATACTCGCTGGAACGCCGTTTTTGAGGAAATCAACGTTGGTGAGATACACCTGCCCGAGGTCGTCCTCTTGCGACGCCCTGGCGGTGCAACAGTCAGCAGGGGCCGTGAACGACACAAAAACAGAAATGCGACGCACGCAAGCTGGTTCGGGAAGCCAGACACAGGCATGCCCATCCCCGTAGAACATATCAGACCAGTGAGGAAGACGAGCAAGTTGGAATGGTTGCCAGAGAGGTCTTTCCCCACTTGTTGCGCGATCGGAACAAGGAGCACACTGGCGATCGTATGGCTAATAAATGTCGAGACGACCTACGAAAATCCAAATGTCAATGGGACAACAATGGGACAGAAAAAGATAAACATACAAGGACAACGACAGAAAGAACGATGACAACACTAGGGAGCGCTTGCCCTTCGAGCGTATACTTGATGACGCCATCCATGGTATCCATGAGCCCGCTGGATTTGACACCTTCCCCGAGCGCGATACCGCCCATGGCCAAGAACACGATCGTCCATGCAAACTGCTCAAAGTCGTCCTACGGATGGATAAGCCAGTGTTAGCCGACGTCATCGCGTCCACTCGGACACACTACCTTTTTAAGAATACCTGTCGCAAAAAATGCGACGATGGGAACGATAGCGATGACACCCATGTCTCCAACTGTATCTTCAATTTTGTGCTCGATGCACCACAAGCTAATTGTCACGAGACACACAACTGTCACCCAATAATGCTTGAGGGTGAATGGCTCCCTCGTCGGCCGGATCATCCTTATCTCGATCTCTCCATCCCCATCCGGAGCACGGGCGGGTTGGTAGCTCACAAGCAGGAGCAGCCAAATAAGTAAAATAGAAACAATAGATACGGGCAGTGCAACGACGAACCAGCTCCCCCAATCAAGTGGGGGATCCATGTAATGGATCGCAACCAGGTTCTGTGGCGAAGAAATCGGCGAGCTTTGACCACCGATGTTGGCTGCGAGTGCAATTCCAAGCTGATCCGCCCACTTGTCAGTCACAGCACGGTACGAGCAGGCAGGACTCACGATCAGGCACGGCGCAAAAGACGCTCCTGCAGGCAGTGTTCGCAGAATAGGCTGTACAGGAAATTAGAACGTGACCGCACCGAAATAGTCCGACGTACGCGAATCAACGTGAAACAAAGGGCCGGTGCAGCGACGTTGCTAAAATTACGTGTTTAGACCTTGCTCAAAACAAGATCAAGTAAATAAATAATTGAACACACCTAACCCACATGCTGGCGAAGCACGACACTGCCATAAAGGCCAAAAGAACTGTCCTGGGTTTCGAACCGGCCGTGCTCAACAGTCGCGTGATCAACATCCGATCAATGTTCGTCTTGCTTAACGCGGCGGAAATCGTCAAGCCGCCGATGAGAAGCATAATTGTGGGCGAAAACATCACCGAGAACACGTGTCTGGGTAGTCCACATAAATGGTATGCTCTGACGGGGCTCCTGTGACTTACTTGGTCGCATCTGGCGTCGACAACGGCGCTGGCTCCAGGCCACCTGAGCGAATGACTCGAAAGACGACCAACAGGAATGGAACGAGAGTCGAGGTCACAAAGAGCGGGATCGCCTATATGCCGTCAACTCAAGTATCACGCAACACATATGACACAGACCTCGGATGCCCACATAATCGTGCTGAAGATCAAGATGGCGAAGCATTTGTTGGCTTCGGGGCCATCCTCGATAACCTTCGTATTCATTAGTACGATAAAGGTGATGATCGCGACGATGAGGTATGCTCGTTTCTGCTTGAATCTAAAGTCCCCGAGCGGTGTCGGGATGTTGACGATGCCAGTATCCTCCTGTCGAACGAGAATGCCTCCACCCATCATGTCAGAGACGCCTGCAGCTCCGCGGCGTTCCTGCGCCAGCATCTGACGCCAAATAGTGTTGCGTTCCCAGGCAATGTGTTCTCGTTGATGGACCTTGAGTTGCTGCAGAGCAGCATTCGGGTCGTCACCGGTGACGCACTTGGCATACAAGGTGACAAGGCGATTGATTGCGGACGTGAGCTTGTCCTTGGAGCTCTGAAGGAATGGAAGCCGACATTCCACTACATCATGCATGTATCGATCTTGGAGCTACAAAACGGTTAGGTGGTTACGGAAGATGTGGCGCATGCGGACTTGCCTCGTTATACGTGACCTTGTCGTACCTACGAACAGGTTAGACAGCCGATTCATGCAACGTATTTGCAACGTACTTCTTCAAGATCTTGCGGAAGCCAGAGTAGTTGACTTCCACGTACGACTTGAGGGAGCAGAAGGAGACGTATAGGTTAGTAATCCTTCGTTTGAACAGGAGACGGATATCCCAAGCGTAGTTGGTTCTCGCAGTCCATACTCTCTGTGTTGAGAGCGACGTAATACTATCCCTCATGTTCACGAGTCTGTCAGCGATGCGTCCCATAGGCGACTTGCTGACACTGTTGGCACGCCGTCGCGAAGAAGACGGACGGGCCTCGAGATCGTGACCGTTTTCAAAGGAAGAAATACTCCAGCGATGGCCAGAGCGGTTGTTGCTCCCGGCGCCTTGCAAGACGTCAACAGGGTCGTTGTCGGTACGAATCCAAGGGCTTACCTGAGTTGCTGCGTGGTCGATGGCTGATAGAACTAGACTTTCGCCGACGACGCTTTGGGATGTATTC